>CM076575.1:942883107-943132870 GCA_034641835.2 Pinus albicaulis
TAGGAATGCAACAGAATAAACATATAACCATAAATACAGAGATGCAGCGGAATTAACACTTCATTTCATTAATATCAAAGAACTGAAATTTGCTTACAGACAGAATGGAAATAAAACTAGCTAGGGCACTGGTAGCTATCTCTGAGAAGAGATGTGGCGGCTACAGGCCTCTGAACTGCTTTCCAATGAGGCGCGAGGGCCTATTTATTATCGAGAAACAATGGAGAACCCTAAACATCCCAAAAACCTAACCCTAGGAGATGAAGCGCCAAAACTATGGGCCCCGTTTGGGTAAATTGGTGTTTCAACTTCCCAGGGACGTAACTTTGGCATACTATCTCCGTTTGACGACATGATACATCATTAGAAAGCTCTATCCGAGGACTATAGATTTCAGGACGAATTTGATCTGGCGCTTTGATACCCAAAAAACGTCGTTTAGGGCCTCAAAACGGCTTCGGAAGTTCAGGACCCGAAAAACTGCTAAAAATAGTAAGTTATGCCGAAACTGAAAAACTGAAAGAGACAATGGTGGGGGGCCAAGTGGAATAGGTGGGTGGCCACCAATATCCACCTGGATCATTCCTCCCTCCCTAGGAAGCAATGGTCCCCATTGCGTTAAGTTCCTCCATGAGATGAGGAAATTTCTGCTGAACTTGGTCCCTGGTGAACCACTTTCCTTGGTGCAGGAGTTGGCCAACTTTGACAACCCGATACAGTTGGATCCTCTGTTGGCGAGTGTTATTAATTTTCATGTCCATGATACAATCTGTGGTGGCCTGTTCCATGCAGTCTGGGTTTAACTCTGTTGGTGTGAGTTGTTCCGCAATGTCCGAAGTGTCCAGTAGAGGTGGGAAGTAAGGACGAAGGCGATCCACATTGAAGACTGGGTGCAGACCAAGGAATGGTGGAATACTAAGCTCAAAGGCATTGTTCCCTATAGCCTTGGTGATGGTGTACGGCCCGTATCGGAGCGGGCGAAGCTTGCGGTGGGGTCCAGTGAGGCGCTCCTTCTGCAAATGTAGCCATACTTTGTCGCCCACCTGGAAGTTGTGTGGCACCCGGTGTTGATCATGGCGTTGCTTGTACTTCGCATTAGCTCTGTCCAATATATCATGAACCTGTTGGCGGATGTGTTGAATGCGCTCGATGAAGCTACTTGCTTTGTCAACTTCAGACTGGACATGAGCTGAATCGGCCTGAGCAGCTGCAAACGACATGGCTATGTCAATGGGACATAGTGGCTGGAATCCCAAGCCCACCTGAAAGGGGCTATGGCCAATCGAACTGTGGAGAGCCCGGTTATAACTGTGTTGTACATAGGGGAGGCTCTCGTCCCATGTGCGTGGATGCTTTGAGTTGTACATGCGCAGAATGTGTACAATCATTCTGTTGACGACCTCTGTCTGGCCATCTGTTTGGGGATGGAAAGCTGTGGACTTGGTGAGCTTTGTGTCCAACATTGACCAAAGGCTGGACCAAAATGTGCTGAGGAACCTGCTATCTCGATCTGATATGATAGACTGTGGGATCCCAAAGTGCACCCATACTCGGTCAAAGAAGAGTTTAGCAGTAGCTTCTGTTGTGATATTCTTCTTACAAGCCGCCATAATGGCCATCTTCGAGAATCTGTCAACGACCACGAAAACACAGTCATTGCCATTCTTAGTAGAGGGCAGGCCCGACATGTAATCCATGGAGATGGATTCCCAAGGTCGACTAGGGGTAGGTAGTGGAGTATATAGGCCTTGCTTCTTGATGGTCGGTTTGGCAATGGCACAAGCAGTGCAGGATCTAATGTGCTTCTCGACATCCTTTCGAAGGTTCGGCAAATAGAAATACTTCTGTAGTATTGCTACTGTTTTCTCGACCCCGAAATGCCCAACGACTCGATTGTAGTGTGCTTCCCATATCATCTTGGCACGCTCGCTTGAAGGAACACAAAGGTGTCCCAGGTGACATAAAAGTGCATCTTGGAGGTGAAAATTTGGAACTTGCATACCCCCCAAGAGTGCCTTGTAAGTGTGGTCGAATTCTGGGTCACTCTCATAGAGAAGCGGCCAATCAGAAGTCTCGTGCCCACAAGAGTTGAGCACAGTGGTGAGCGCCACGATCGGTGGTCGGCTGAGGCAGTCTACAACATTATTGGTGCTACCCTTCTTGTACTTGATGTTCAAATGAAACCGTTGCAGATATGTGGACCACTTCTGATGGCGATCATTCTGCAGCTTCCCTTGTGTCTGTATGAACTGCAGGGGCCGGTGGTCTGTGTGGATGATTGTTTCCTTCCCCAAAATGTAATGCTTCCATTGTCGACAGGCTTGCACAATGGAATACATTTCTTTATCATAGGTGGGATACTTGCGAACTGTCTCAGACAATGTCTCACTGTGATATGCCACTGGATGTCCCTGTTGAGTAAGAACTGCCCCAATAGCATAGTCAGAGGCATCCGTCTCGATCTCAAATGGCTGCTGCAAGTCTGGTAAGGTGAGCACTGGGGCAGAACAGAGGCGATTTTTCAATTCTTTGAACGCCTTCTGTTGAGGTTCCGACCAAAAGAATTTTGCTCTCGCTCCTCCTTTGGTGACTTGACTCATGGGCCAAGTGATATGAGAGAATCCCAGCACGAATCTACGGTAGAAATTAGCAAGACCCAGAAAGCTGCGAAGCTCTGTTATAGTGGTTGGGGCTGGCCAATCCCGAATGACTTGAATCTTGGCTGGATCCACATGCACCCCCCTTTCATCAATAATGTATCCCAGATATTGAACCTGGGTCATGCCAAACGTGCACTTCTCCAAATTGGCACACAACTTGTGTTGCCGCAGTGTTTGGAGGACTTGTCTGATGTGATGAAGGTGCTCTTCCCAAGTCTTGCTGAAGATCAGAATGTCATCCAAGTACACCACTACGAATGAGTTGGTGAATGGCCGCAAGATGTCGTCCATCATCCTCATGAAGGTCGCGGGAGCATTCGTCAACCCGAAAGGCATGACCAGCCATTCAAAAAGGCCTTCCTTAGCTTTGAAGGCAGTCTTCCACACATCAGAGGGTTCAATTGGTACCTGGTGATACCCAGACTTCAGGTCGATCTTACTGAAATATTTTTCACCTTGGAGTTGGTCCAGAAGGTCATCAATCCATGGGATTGGGTACCTATTCCGGACAGTGATCTTGTTCAGCGCCCGATAGTCAATACAGAGTCTCCACGTCCCATCCTTCTTCTGTACCAACATGATCAGACACCCACAGGGTGATGAACTTGGTATGATGTGACCTTTCTGCAACAGCTCCTAAATCTACCTCTTGATTTCATCATTTTCCAGAACAGAGCGCCGATAGATCGGTCCATTGGGTAGTGGCGCACCTGGGGTCAGATCAATCGGGTGCTTGACCTGACAGTGCAGAGGAACCCCTGTGGGCGAGGTGAAGATGTCCCCGTACTCCTCCACAACCTTATCCATTTGTTGTTGTCGTGCAGAGGGGCCCTGTCTGGAGGTCGTGGCCACAGTCTTCTTCTTGCCCTGGGGGCGGATCATCAGGAAAACGAATTTCCTGGTTTGGGAAATGAGCTTACTACATTGTTTTGCAGTAACCAAAGAGATAGCGGCAGGAGGTGGTACCTCTGGTATCCCGTACAACTTATTTCCCAAAGTAATAATAACAGCACGAGGTCGAGACTCATACACAGCATGACGCTTCCACAAGTATGGTTGTCCTAATAATACATCAGAAACATCAATAGGAGCAATGTCACATAATACCTTATCCGCGAAGGGCTTGATGCTATAGGGAAGGCGGCACTGCTGGCTGACGCAGAGATCTCGTCCTTGGTGAAGCCACCCGATGGTGTATGGATGTGGGTGAGCTGTGGTCGGCAAGCCCAACCACTTCACGACATCTGCTGAAATGAGGTTATTTGGCTCCCATTGTCGATAATGAACTGTACAGGGGAGCCCTTTACCCACATCTAGGAGTGGAAGAGACGTTCCTCCTCCTCTGGATCTTTCGGTTCCTCCTTCTGGACCTTTGTAGTGGCAACAGTGGCGTTGGGCTCCACATCAATAATCTATTTCCATTTTTCATTCCCATTTTCAGGTTCTGATTCGGAGTCGGAGCATGCATCTGACTCAGAAGCCCTCATCTCGGCCACTAGCGACTGCTTGGCCCGACACTCACTTGTGTTGTGAGTGGAGCTCTTATGGAACTCACACCACTTTCCCGTGTCATTCTTTGGCTTTACGGTGTTGTTCTTGTCTTGTGGCTTTGACGGGTTGTCTTTAGCCGCCATGCTCTGTCCTTTGTTCTGCGGTTTGGAAGCACCTTTTCCTTGCTTTTGATTCGCATATCCAAAGTCTCGCTTCTTCTGTTTGAATTTCTGCTCAATCTTGGCAGCATACCGGTATGCCGTACCAAGCGAGGAGATGTCGAGGAACTCCATTTCCTCCTGAATGTATCTGTGCAGACAGTTGCAATACTTTAGCACCAAATGTTTCTCTGAATCTTTGATACCCAACTTTGTGCGCAGAGTATGGAACAGATTCGTCAGCTCGTGCACATCTTGATCCCTTTGTTGTCGCAGCGTGGTCCATTGTATGTACTTGTCCTCATAGCTCCCCACGGGATAGTACTGTTCCTTGACGGCGTCTCAGAAATAATTCCAAGTTGGTACGGCCGAGAACAGAGAGGGTTCTGTCTGGTCCTTGTTCTCACAGTAGGTTTCCCACCAGTCCTTAACATGGGGGGTAGCTTTGAGGAGTGCAAAAATAATCTTCTCCCGGTCTGAAAAGTCATGAACAGAGAAATATCCTTCTAATAGATTCAACCATCTATCTACGACATCTACGTCTATTTGACCCTCAAATATGTCTGAAAAGTCATGAACAAAGACATATCCTTCTAATAGATTCAACCATCTATCTATGGCATCTGCGTCTATTTGACCCTCAAATATGGGAATGTCAAAATTTAATTGTACCTTAAAAGGAGTTGCCACTCCAGAGTGGCTACTGGATGCAGATGCGCCACCAGTGGGCAGCTGTTGAAGGATCTGAGCAAAGTTATCCATCATCACGTTCCTTTGTTTTTCGAGGGCCTCCTCGAGCAATATTTTGATAGGATCTCCTGCTCCCTCATCTTTCTTTTCGTCTCCCATGGGCGTCCGTCGAGGTTTACGACGCTGATCTTGCAAAGGTTCCACCAGATCAAGCCCTAGCTCCTTATACCTCGACCTCGTTGGGGACATGCAAAGAAGGATTGAGAAAAAGCAGACCGCTCTGATACCACTGATCCGGATTTATGCAGGAATGCAAAAAAATAAACATATAACCATAAATACAGAGATGCAGCGGAAATAACACTTCATTTCATTAATATCAAAGAACTGAAATTTGCTTACAGACAGAATGGAAATAAAACTAGCTAGGGCACTGGTAGCTATCTCTGAGAAGAGATGTGGCGGCTACAGGCCTCTGAACTGGGTTACAATGAGGCTCGAGGGCCTATTTATTATTGAGAAACAATGGAGAACCCTCAACATCCCAAAAACCTAACCCTAGGAGATGAAGCGCCAAAACTATGGGCCCCGTTTGGGTAAATTGGTGTTTCAACTTCCCAGGGACGTAACTTTGGCATACTATCACCGTTTGACGCACATGATACATCATTAGAAAGCTCTATCCGAGGACTACAATTGTCAAGACAAATTGGATGATCCAATTTGTTGATAAAAACGATATCGAAAAAACGTCGTTTAGGGCCTCAAAACGACTCCGGAAGTTCAGGACCCGAAAAACTGCTAAAAATAGTAAGTTATGCCGAAACTGAAAAACTGAAAGAGACAATGGTGGGGGCCCAAGTGGAATAGGCGGGTGGCCACCAATATCCACCTAGATCAGAATACTGCCTACATTTTATTTAAATACCACTCCATCTAAACAATATTACAGCTTACATTTTTTCTTGAGTATTAAAATTATTGTAAATCCGGTAGAACAATTTACTACACAGACTCTTTACAACTCTATAACGAGCACCTACAACAAACTGCACATAAATATTTGGTATACATTTTGCACACAACATACAGTATCAAAATATAACTGTAATATATATATATATATATATATATATATATATATGGAAATCATAATAAAATAAAATCTCAACATACCCATCATTTTTCTATTAGAGACCTGTCGATTCTCTTTCATTAGTAGACAAACCATGTATGCAACTCTGACTAAGCTATATCTGTTCTTAATTCTCTGAACTTGCATAGATACTTATCTGGTTGTACAATTTCACAGCTGAGGTCCTCCCAACCTTCAAGAGAGGAGATTACGTCGTCCTCTTGCCCTCATGCTCCAATCCTAAAAGGTACAGGTTAATAGTGGATATTTCTGTTGTGACCTGAGGACAACTAGTCCAGTCAGTACCAGAAATAATTCAAGATTTTCTGAGTCTTTGCACTGGTCATTACCAACTCTAAAAATTTGTCACTCCCCCTTTCTCCATCAATAGAACCCTAATAATTCAGGATTTTCTGAGTGTTTCCACTGGTCATTACCAGCTCTAGAAATTTGTCACTCCCCCTTTCTCCATCAATAGAACCCTTACTCCTCAGTGGGATCTGTCTCTTATCCCCAGAGGACCAGGTAACTATTTCCAACTGTCCCTAACCACCTTCCAATTCTTAGAAAACATTTACCATCAACTTTTAATTTTTATGAAGTTATTTTCCATAACTGATTTTATTATTTTTAATTAATAAATTTTCAAGAAACATTAATAATTCCAGTCTTTTCTTAAAAAAATTATTAAAAACCCTAGATGTGGTTGGTTCACAGCTTGTCTGACCTCCATGAGACGGCCATGTGGCTCACCACATGGCACACCAATGCGCCCCTCCCTTGGGCCGCACACTGCTACCAATTTTCGCGTGGGCAGGGACTTAAATTCCCATGCGCCACCTTAACTCATACGTACCCAGCAAGTTGGATAATTACTCCTCTGTTCAGTATGGTGATCTATCTTCCCGCCCCGCGTTTCGCTTTCCATCCCTCCCTGGTTGCTATTCCTCCGCTCCTCCTGCTTCAGCCTTCTTCGGCTCTGGTGCGGCGTTTTTGGGCCCCTACCTTTGCAATTGTGCCTCCGTCTTCGCGAGATTCATCTATGTTGGCCATAATGCTGCATCGCCATCGCCAACCCAGCCATAGAGGGGGAAGAGGAATCCCCTCGGATCCTCCCCTGCCCATGGATATCCCTATGGACTTGAATTCCCTGGCCTCTTGGGACTTCATCGATCTATTTCCTCCCTTCCCTGTGCCTGCTCCGCACTTTGACCCCCTCGTCCCTTCTGGTTTGCCTTCGCCTCCTCTAGCTACACCATCTTTCTCCCGCAGCAAGAAGCGTGCCCACAAGTCGACCTTTTCGGCTCAGCCGCCCTTCCTTCCTCGCAAGCTCAAGGCGCTTCCAATGCAGCCAACCTCCAGCCCCTCTTCGAACGACGATGACTTTAGGCTAGATGAGGATTTGCGGATGCCAAGGCTCAGTTTATCGGATTCTATGAAAGGAAAGGAAACTCTCCAAGCTGCTAGTGCTTTGGACATTTCTACTTCTCTGCGGGATGTTGGTCCTCCGGACATTCCCGCAGAAAGGCTCGGTCTTCCGCCCTCCCCTCACAAGTAGCATGAAGAAATTGATTCGCTGGATTATGGGTACATTTTCTGCATCCTCGAGGAGGATTCTCCATCCAGCGACAAGTATGGAAGCCCTCCCAAGCAGGTTTTTGTTGAGCTTCTTAGTTTGTAGGATTGGGAAGCATCTCTTCTTTGTCTTTTTAGTCTCTTTCTGTACAATGTTAAAGGCTGGTTTCCCGCCAAGGGCAGCCTGTTATGTTTAGACTATATTGGCCGGTTTCCCCACCTGGGGTGGTCTAGTTTTGACCAGTAGTTTTCTGAACTATCCCTTAGACATGGATCTATCCATGGCTAAGGATGCGACATGTAAACTTTGTTTGATGATCTAATAGAATTAGTATTACTTAGAAAAAAAAAACAATAATTAAAAAGAAATGTCTTTTAACTAGTTAACAACTAGTTATCCTTAATACAAGTGTCACAATATGTTAATAGAAACAATATTAATTAGACATTTTTCTTTTTCTTTTTGTTAATCATATTTCTTAACTTTTTGTGATGACATTTAACAATACATTATTTTATTATTTGTTTTATTTTTGTGATGAAAATTTTCTCTTTATTATTTTTAATTTAATTAAACTATGTTTAAACTAAACAATACTTACTAGCTACTATATAGCTTTATTAAATGTTAAGTAGAATTTATTTTTTTAAATATAATTACTTTTTCTCTCACACACACATATATATATTATAATAATTATATTTTAATTCAATTTTATTAATTTTGATATTTTTTAGTTTTCAGAAATTATGCATTTAACTAATTTTTTTTTTGAAAAATAAGAATAAATATTTATCTGTTTCTAATCATTTTTATTTTACACTGATTTTTGCGATAATACTAACTGAGAGACGTTATCTATTCACGTCACGAAATGACTTCATCCATCGATTTGAGCCAACACGTTGTACAGAAATCATGAACCCTACCTTTAAGGAACTTCCGTGCATCGTGTGGGTTGGTAAATATCGTAAAAGCTATTTAATTAAAAATTATTAAATTTTATAATTAAAAAAATAAAGAAATCAATTTTGTATAACAATATTAATTAGATCATTTATATTGGTAAATGTTTGGTAGGTATCCGTAGTATTCGTCAATTTACATTATTAAAATTAAAATATATATATTAAAAAATCTTAATTCTTTATACTTTACTCTTACTAAAAATATTTCGTTTAGTTAATCAAATATATATATATATATATATATATATATATATATATATATATATATAAAAGAAGCAAAAGGTGTAAAAATAAAATAGCATACTAAAGAGTAGATATTAAAGATATACAAATTTAACCACTCAAATGTACTAAATTTCAAATAAAATTTATTTAAAAAAATATCGAAGGCCGTAAAAATAAAATAACATTTCCAGGTGGAAACCCTAGACACACTAGCGGGAGATCACAGATTCCATAAATACAGGTTGTATGCATACTCTGAACTTTCACCGAAAATTTAGACGTGGTCCAGGTCCAGGTCATATTCATTAACACAACATCGCATTGGTGAGGAG
Organism: Pinus albicaulis; assembly: GCA_034641835.2. Classification (NCBI taxonomy): domain Eukaryota; kingdom Viridiplantae; phylum Streptophyta; class Pinopsida; order Pinales; family Pinaceae; genus Pinus; species Pinus albicaulis. The sequence goes on from CM076575.1 coordinate 942,892,343, forward strand.
TCCACGTCTTTCATTTACTGCGCATAAAAAATGAAAACCCTAATGACAGCGTAGAAGAGTTTTTTTTTAGAACATTAAAGTAGAGATCGAGAATATTAAATTCTACTCGTTACTGCATTTTCAGATCATTGGAGGGAGTAGTGAAGATGAAGTTGTTTGTACTCTTTACTGCATTTTCAGACCATTGGAGGGAGTAGTGAAGCTTAAGTTGTACTCGTTACATCCTTTTAAGGCCATTAAAGGGTTGGTACAGAAGATTAAATTCTACTCATTACTGCTTTTTAAGACCATTAAAAGAAACAGTAGAGAAGATTAAATTTTACTGGTTAACTTTTTTATGATCATTTATGGAGGTTGTAGAGAAGATTAAATAATAGCCATCACTTTTATTTAGACCATTTATAAGGCGGTAGAGAAGATAAAAGTCTGCTTCTTACTGCTTTTTAATACCATTTATTGAGGTGGTCGTGAATTTTTCTGTCATTAGTATTTAACAATTTGTATTCGTCATTTTTAGTTCTATTTTCTCATAGCCCGATTTTTAATTTTTACCAAAAATAGAGAAAACATGAAAGATCTCGGTACACTGTTTTCTCAGGTCACAGCAAAATTTATTTGTACCTATTTTTTTCTTTAAACTCAATTGGCGGTTGTTAGGGTTAGCAAATAAGTCAGATTTTTTTGACATTATTATAATTATTAATATTTGCAAAGTTATAGCTTTATTAATACACTGGAGTAATATATGTTAATTGTTAGATTTAATCAAGTACAAAATCTAGTAGATAGCCGCCAGCCTCATATCCCAGTTTATTCCCCCATAAATGCACCGAGAGACTAAATGGCCACCGTAAGATCATTTAGTGCTTTAATCTGATGGTGGCCATTTCGTCTCTAGGTGCATTTATGGGCTGATACACTGGGATATAAGGCTAGCCGTAGATAGCATATATAATCAGTATAATTCCAGATACATCATTTCAATTCATACTACTCTGTACATGTTCAAATACATCACCTCAAAAAAACAATTAAACCTATAATATAATGAACATTATAACACCTCATCGCCCATTAACAAAGGCCCCACTAATACAAATACTTTTATCATTGTTAAATATTGAACTATTTGACATGCTTTCTGGCCATGCTCTACCGCGATTCTGTTGTATTCGATTTCATGGTGTGTATACTCCATCGCCAGCCGTAAATGCCATTGAATAGTCTTAGAATTTGATAGATAAAATGTGGACGATAAAGCACTTTGTTTATAAATACGTCAAAAAAATTTAGCTATTTGTTAAAGTATATATTTGAGTTTCTTTGAACACATGACAAGTTGGTTATTCTGCAAATTCCAAACGTAAAAGATAAGTTAATTTTGGAGCTTTAGATAAGTTAATTTTGGAGCTTTACCGTATCAACTTATGATGCAAAAATTTAAAATAATGTAATTGTAATTTGATAGAATTTTGAATAAAAATATATTTTAGAAAGTATAAAAAAATTAATATAAAAATTTAGTAGAATAGACTAAAAGATAATTTTGAAAATGGAAAAAAATAATAAAAATATTGCATTATTCTAAAGTGTATTTACTTGTAGTGTTTTAGAATTTAATTTAATTATTAATATGATGGTAGAATTTAATTTAGTAGTAATCACATATTAAATGTTGAGATTTATGTTAACAAATAGTTATGCACTTACTATTCTTTTAATTTAATTTAATTAATTAGACAAAAAAATGTGATGTAAACAAGTATATATGAAATAATTTATGGTTTTCATAGCATGTGATATTAATAAGTTATGGTATTTCTATGAATTATCATGACAACTTTTAGATAAGAATCTTGTTACATGTTTATATATGTTGTATATTAATTATTTTTATAATTAATAATAATAATAACAAAGTAAATAATAAAGTTCTAATTTAGTTAATTTTATAGTTATTTTATTAAGTATTTTTATGGTTATGATGAATTAATGCTTATTAGTATTTACTAGCCATTTAATTTATGTCTATGATAGTAATTAGTGTACACTTTCAAAATAATAATAATAACAGATAGCTCAACCATATAAATTAAATTGTTGGAAGTATCAAAAACAAACTTCATCATACATGTCACTTTGCTAAAATTAAGAAAATTATAAAATTTAATTAATATAACATTTTATTTAAAAGTATTATTATTTTTATTTTTAATATTGATAAAAAAGAATTAATACATAAGTTAAACATATATACATTTTAAGAAAACATACGATTGTTAACCAAGATTAACTTCCATTTTATCATGGAGATTCATAATTTGTAAATAGGCTTTGTTAATACCATGAGTGAATACCATGGCTCATCATTATTATATGCCTAAAAAATCACAAGTCATTTCATATGATATTTTTATAATTAATAAATTTAAACGAAAGAGAGAAATAGGTATTACTTTAGAAACTCAATGTTTCATTTGTGTACACCACTAAGTATATTCTAGAATATTCTATGAAGCTTAAACATTTATTATCCATTTAATAATGATTAATTATTGATAATTAAATTAAAATTATAGAAATTCTATTTTAAAATAGACAAACTTATTATTATAATTAAGTTAAATTTTTTTCAATAACTTATAATAGTAAATTTAATATTTAAAAAAAAAAATTCATATATTTTTTAAATGAAAAAACATGTTTTTAAAATATAACTAGAAATCTATTATTTTTTTTTGGGTCTAAATTTGTTACATAGGAAAATATATAAAAGATGAGAAAAAAAAAGACTTTACACAAGAAAAAAACCAAACTAATCATCTATGATTATAACTCCTATTTTATATTCTATGGAAAGAAATATACCGTATGATTTGTGATTCCTTCCACCTTCCTATAGTTATAATCATCTATGATTATAACTCCTATTTTATATTCTATGGAAAGAAATATACCGTATGAACTTTGTAGCTGACTTTGCATAATGTTTGCCACTACAGTAGATACTTCGGTACATGCTTCGCTTTGAAATTGATAAATGAAGAAAATGCATTTTTTTATGTGATTGAACGTAGACTATCCTTTGATACATGCTTCGCTTTGAATTGATAAATGAAGAACAAGTATATATTTTTTACGTGAATGAACATAGAGTTTAGTTTAGGTTCCAAGAATTAAATGTCTAATTAGATTATTATAGTTTCCCACAATTATAAGATTAGATAGTAACTGTCTAATTAGACTATTATAGTCTCCCACAATTATAATTATAAGATTAGATTATGGGGAGATAGTTGATTAGATAAATTTACTCTTTAAAGTAAGACATAAGACATAATTGTTTACAGTGCGAAATTTGATAAGAATTTTATTTCAATTTTGCCAGTGAACCCTAAAAATTTACAACCCAAAAATGAATTTACACTATTTATTTTTTAAATATGTTTCTCAAAATGTTTTTTTTTGAAAATTTCAATAACAAAATAATTTAAAAAAAAAAATCAAACAAATTAATAATTTATAGGAAAAACATTTAAAATGTGAACTTAATACTCGACCCAACCAGAACCTGACCATAATGACACCTTATGCTTATGTCAACAAGCACGTGAGAATGCAGGGTGGAAATATCCTGACTATAAAAGAGACGAGGACGAAGACGTAGAGGCAGAAAGCTCAATTTTATGATGAGGAGGGTGAACGGCCGAGTGAGTCCTTCGACCAACAAGAGAATGAGCCACGAAGAATGGGAAATGATAACTCCCGACTATACCAATCCCATGTTTTCTCCGTCTCCATCCGAATGCAGCCCCTCCCCTGTCCGCTTCAGCAAGTCCTCTCATAACGCTTCCGCCGTCTCTCCCTGGACGCTGCTCCCCTTCAGTTCCCCCGAATCCCCTCATTCTTTCAGATGCGTTGCTTCGATGCTCAAGCCCGGCGGGCGAATAAATTCATTAGCGGTGGCGGTGGACGGGCTTCTGTACACGGGCTCAGACAGCAAAGCCATAAGGGTATGGAGACACCGGGATTTCACACAGCATAGTTGTCTCAACTCCGGGTCAGGCAACGTCAAGGCGTTGCTCGTTGCCGGCGACCAAATTTTCAGTGCTCACGGTGACAAGAAGATTCGCCTCTGGCGCCGCTCGCGCTCGAATCCGACCGTCCACAGGCGGGTGGCGATGCTCCCCAAGTTGAACATATTTCACAATTTTCTGAAGCCCTTGGTAACAGAACAAGGCACCGGCACCGGCAACGGTACCGGCAGGGTGAAGCACTCGGGTCCCGTCACCTACCTTGCGTATAATGTTAACGATGATATTCTGTACTCGGCGTCGTCGGATAATACTGTGAAGGTGTGGAAGGTGTCGGAGTCGAAGTGCATCGAGACTATCGAAGCCCACACCGAGCCCGTCAATGCCGTCGTCGTGCGGCACGACGGGCTTCTCTTTACCGGATCCGACGATTGCACGGTCAAGGTATGGCGGCGCCGGGGTCGTGGCCGACCGAAACACCAGCTAATCATGACTCTTAACGTGCAACGTTCTCCCGTGAAAGCCTTCGCCCTTGGGCTCTACGGGCTGCCCGTTGTACACGCGGGATGCTACGATGGATATATTCATTACTGGGAGGAAGACCATCTCTCCGACCAAATACTACATTACTCCGGTTTCCTCCGCGGCCACCTTCACTCCGTTCTCTGTCTGGAGGCCGTTCGTGATCTGCTGTTCAGTGGCTCGGCCGATACAACGATTCGTGTGTGGAAAAGGGAAAGCGGCGGGAGGGGGTTATGTTGCATTGCAGTGATGGAGGGGCACAGCGGTCCCGTGAAATGCATAGCCGCCGCCGTGGGTTTCAACATCAATTCGTTTATCGTTTATAGTGGAAGTCTTGAAGGAATGGTGAAGGTTTGGATGTGTCGTATTAAAACTACCATGGGTGCTCGTCTTACCGCACCACTAGGAGTACGTTAGTGTAGCATTCCAATTCCATTTGCACTTTCACATTCTGCTGCTTTCCATGTTTGTTTGAAATGGAGTAGAATCAGAGGAGCATCCAAATGTAGCTCCTCTGCTTTAGTATCTTGTGTGGAGCCTTATTTAATTTTCAATATGTATGGTGTGAATCTTGAGAGCTTTATTTAATTTTCAATATGTCTTGTGTGGAATCTTTATATTCAAAACGCTCTTTTATATTTGCTAACAATTTTGGTATATTTTTCAAGAGATTTGAAGTTGACCATAACAATGACAATTTGGTTTATGGGTTTTGTCTATTGAAATCGACCCAAAACAAGGAAAACTACAGAAAAACCATTTAATCGGTTTGAGGTGCCCTTTAATCCTCGAGTTGATATGGGGTTCTCGGGTTCTCTTAATTCCAACGTAAATGACCAAAATATAACAACCATTTAATCGGTTTGACGAGTCCCCTTACCATCCAGTTGATATGGGTTTCTCTGGTTCTCTTAATCCCAACGTAAATGACCAAAGTATAACAATCATAGCTGCTTCCCTTAATGATGTTATACACAAAAATCAATGCATCCCTTCTTACTTAGACAGAGTGGCCAAAGGATAGCAATCAGAGCTGCTTCCGTTAATGATGTTATACTAAAAAAAATCAATGCATGCCTTCTTATTTTCTCTATTTATGTAATTGAAAAGCCACTATCCACTTGAAAGATCTGGACACTTCAAATATTTCCAATTCTACTTACATGCATATTTACATGTGATTTTTCTCGGTTTAAAAGCTCTTTAATGATTAGTTATCGATTTTGTATAAAAAAAAAGTTATATATAATTTTTCTCACTTTAAAAGCTTTTTAATGATCAGTTATTTATTTTATAAAAAAATTTTAAAAGCTCTTTAATGATTAGTTATAGATTTTGTAAAAAATAGAAAAAATGTAAAGTTCTTTAATGATTAGTGTTATTTTTAATTTTTTAATATTATTATTTTTAAATCTATATATATATATATATATATTATAGTTTTCGTTAGTGATAAGATTTGCTATGAAAAATAAATAGAGTTTAAAAAGTTATAAGATGAAAAATCATTGCATGCTTTCTTATTCATACAAAGATAGACATACTGAATAATTTTTTATTTTCTTTATTTATGGAATTGAAATTAAAAGATTTGCACACTTCAGATTTTTCCATTTCTACTTACATGTATATTTACATGTGATTTTTCGCAGTTTAAAAGCTCTTTAATGATTAGTTATCGACTTTGTTATTTAAAAAAAAAATTGATAAGCTGATTATTTATGATTTTGTTAATTTTTAAATTTTTTGATATTGTTATTTTTAAAGCTATATAATAGCTATATATATATATCTATGAAAAAATGTAATATTAAAATTATAGTTAATTATAAGATTTGGTATGAAAAATAAATGTTGTGTAAAAAGTAACAGGAAATGGAGTGGATTAAATTTTTTCTTCAAATTTTCACAGTTTTTTATTTCAAGGCTATAAATGGTAGTCATCATTGTGTCTTTCTCTATGACCTACTCCAAGACTATTGATGGTTGTCATTTTTGTGTCTATCTTAGCACTATTTATTGTTCCCTCTAGTCTCATTTGAGTTTCTTGTTTGGTATGGAAGTTATTCAGCCCTGTTTTTCTATTAAAATCACAAATTCTCCCTCAAAATGTCATTCCATTGTGCACTTTTTTGGTGTGGGTTCTAGGTGGGCATATTGTTGTTGTGGGGGCTTTCTCATTCAAGAATATTGTTCTCCAAGGGACTATTGATGATCCTTCCCATAATTAGCCAAGACAAGAATGGTTTCTAAAGTTTTTTCTTCCTCCATTGCTATAATAGAATATGTCTAAAAACACTTTGTGTTATACAAAGAAAATGATCTAGTGTTGCAATAATATCAATGGTTTTTGTCATGGTATCTTTGCTCCAATACCATTAATGGTTTTCATCAACATGTCTTCCTTAGGACTTTCTATTGTTCCCTCCACTTCCATTTGTGTTTTTTTGTTTGGGATGGAAGCCATTAATTCCTCTTCTCTATTAAAATTGCAATATTTCCCTCAAAATGTTATTCCTCTATGCACTTTGTGTAGTGGGTGGGCAAGTTGATGTTTTGGGGATCTCTCATTGAAGAGTATGGTTCTCCATGGGAGTATTGATGGCTCTTCCAATAGTTCGCCAAGATAAGAATGGTTTCTAAATTTTTGTCAATCTCTATTTCTATAACATAAGATACTTGAGAACACTTTGATTTTTATATAGTAAATGAGCTAGTGTTGCTTTAATGGGCTTTGTTTGAAGTTAAAAAAACATGCATTAATGGATTTTTAGCACTTTGACGCTTGAAATAGAGGAGGAGAATTGCATTTATATGTGGACCAAAGGTCATTTCATAACGGAGTGTCACGTAGTAGAAGATAGAGACATAATTCTCAACTCAAGGGCTTGGTCTTGATACTTGAATTTGAACTTTACATGAAAACCCAATCTCTTGTATTTGACCTAGCATTGGACACTTTAGCCATTAGATACAAAGCTATTACATTTGCCTAACTTCGTACTACATTATTAGGGATATAATTATCCAAAGAATACAAGAGATGCATTATGTAAGTTCCACTTAAAGAGGCTTGAGGGAATTGAACACTAGTAGATCACTACAGGGATTTGAACACTAATAGATCACTACCTAATAATGAATATGTGTCAATATGGAAATTAGTGAGGGGTTTCCAATATAAAAAAATTGGTAGCTAAGGGCTATATCTTGATTCAACCATGAGACTCTGAGGAGGTTATATGATGTAGGGCTTATTATGGAATAAGACATTAAGTAGTTCAATGTACCCAGAAAAGGGTGGGTAAAAAAATCCTATAGGACAACATGGTATGAGGTAGCTACACAAGCATGCTACTTGAAAAGTAAAAAGTCTCTAAGAACTTAGCAAGCTCTTTCTACTTTTGGGAGGCATAAATTATGTATCAGAACTTTTATTGATGCAATTTTTGCGTCTTTGGAAATATATTTAACTATAGAATAACACAGTGGGGTTCAACACTTGAGTGGGAAAACTTTACTAAAAAAAATGTCATTTAAAGCCTCACAATGGCCCTAGAAGGTTTTAGAACCCAAATTCCTAAATTAGGTCTTGTCAATAAAACTACTCTTGGAATATTATTCCTTTAACTTTTTCACTCTAAAAGAATAAAAATAGATGAAAAATTATATAATGATCCAATCTAGATCACATTTCATATGGATCTATTCCTTTGTGTGGTTACTACTTAATATGAAAAAAGAGAAGTGCATTCCCAATCCTCTCTATTGTGGAAACATATCTTACGTAGACACACGAGGATTCATTTGGATCTATCATTAATTTAAGACAAATCGCATGATAGAACAGTGCACAAAATTATGTATAAGAACTTTTATTGATGCAAATTTTGCGTCTTTGGAAAGATATTTAACTATAGAATAACACCGTGGGGTTCAACACTTGAGTGGGAAAATTTTACTAAAAAAATTGTCATTTAAAGCCTCACAATGGCCCTAGAAGGTTTTAGAACCCAAATTCCTAAATTAGGTCTTGTCAATAAAACTACTCTTGGAATATTATTCCTTTAACTTTTTCACTCTAAAATAATAAAAATAGATGAAAAATTATATAATGATCCAATCTAGATCACATTTCATATGGATCTATTCCTTTGTGTGGTTACTACTTAATATGAAAAAAGAGAAGTGCATTCCCAATCCTTTCTATTGTGGAAACATATCTTACGTAGACACACGAGGATTCATTTGGATCTATCATTAATTTAAGACAAATCGCATGATAGAACAGTGCACGAAATTATAGAGGTAATCAATCTTATTATATGCCATGATAAGAGATATCATAACACATACCTCATTTTTTATTGTTGTTCTTGCATGATATAGTCTATATATATTAAATATCTAACTGCATCTATAACATTTGATACCTATACAACAACAAAACAAAAAACATACCAATTTTAACATTTTCAATGAAATAATAATGTTGGTTAAAATAAAATTTAATTAGGTGTACCCAAGATAGATATCATCTACCATTCATGTGTATATAGGATTGAATGCAACATATGATGGAGGGGGAATCATGTGGATCTATATTAATGTCAAGAGAAAAACATTGCATCAACGAAGTATACTTACCTTTAGCTTGATTGAAGGTTTATTTTAACTCATTCCAACTTCTCATTGGCCTTCATACTAGCATTGAAACTTTGTATCTTGAAACTTGAAGAGTGTCTTTGAAAATTCAGCATCATAAGCTTACGCTAGATTATTTCTCTCTTACCCTTGAGAGTCCTTCCCTAAATAGAATGATAAAATAGTTTTAAAATATGGATCTAGAGCCTTAGAACCTAAGAACCCTATGTCTAATTCAAGCATTAAGGCTTCTAATATAAGACAACCAACACATCTATTGATGACCTTCTTGTGAATGATCAAATATAGAAGGATGTATAGGTGGTTGATCAACATCAATACTGTATCAATTAACTAGTTGTGCCTTGCGAGTAGTGCAAGAAGTGATCAATTGCACCTTGTCAGTGGTGTAAGGAGTGATTGTCCTTTAAGAATATGAAAGCCATGAATTGAAATATAAACAGAGTGTTTCAACATGATTACTCTAGTAAGCCTTGAATGAGTATTATGGATCAAAAACAAAGTGATGATATATACCCCTAAATGTGTGACATTAGAAGAGAAATGAATGGTCATAACACATTATAGTAAACTCAACTCATGAGGAAGCTGTAATAGCCTTGGTAAAAAACAATGTAATAAAGTTAATAAGGGAAAAATAAAAACCAAGTTCATGGGACACATATTCCAAGCTTAACATTGGGAAAGCATATAGTGATGGGGATCATTTGTGATTAATTAATGGCTATGTAAATTGGAAAAGGCAATGTAAAAGGCTTTGGAAAGAGAAAGTGGCATTTATTGGCATTTTATTTATGAAAATAATGAAAATAGGACAAAAGGAAGGTGGAAAGTCACATGTTGCATGTGAGGAGGAAAATGAAGGAAAATTAATGGAAATTGGAGAAAATAGAGGCCTCATTAATAAACAAAGGTTTTGAGGATCATTTGACATACTTTTGACAGTTCAATTTTGGAGCACTCTCATTCTATTTTTTCTATCTCGGACTCTTGGACACATAGAGTTTTCTTGGAGCACTCTAGGAGAAGTGTGAAATACTTGCAATTTAGAGAAATAATGAAAAGGAAAAGTGGGAAAGCGCAAGAGGACATCAAGATCAACAACTACAACCGGTTTCGCTTGCAAGTACCGAGTTCCGTGTATGATTTCCTTGATATTTTTGGCATGTGTGGCATATGCATGTGGTTTCTTGGTTATGATATGTTATTGGTGTGGGGGATTTTCTGGATTGACATTGGTTTTTCCCAGAATTTTCATTTCTTGGATAGTCATGGTGTTGTGGGATTTTTTAGTTTTTTTATTTTAATTCTTTTTCTAGTTGTTGCTCATGTTACTTTAGTTGTGGGTTGAGTTACTAGTTCCTGAAAGCCTTCATTAGATGAATGCTCTGGAATCTCGTAACAACTTGGGTTGAGTTACTAGTCCTGGAAGCCTTGGTTGGACAAATTCTCTTGAAGCCCTAGGTGGCTTGAGTTACTAGTCCTAGAAGCCTTGGTTGGAAAAATGCTCTGGAAGCCCGATGACAATAGCGGGTTAAATTACTAGTCTTGGAAGCCCTCGTTGGAACAAATTCTCTAGAGCCGTAGACAACTTGGGTAGATACCAATTTGGCGATGGTCAGTCATGTCTAATCATGAGTTGGAATCATTATTTGGGGGTTGAGGTGGTTTTTCCTCTAGAAGCCCTATTTTGGTACTTTTTGAATTGTTCCATGAGATCCCACATTCATGCTTGGAATATGGCATGGGGGTGATTCATTGAAAGAAATATTTGTTTTAGCCTAATCTATTGTCGGGTGCTACGTGGAATTTCTAGACCTAGTTGGATTTTGAATATATCAATAAGATCTCTTTTACTCTTTTATTTGATGGGTAAATATACTTGTTCATATGTGGTTTTATGGCTGTTATATCCTTATTATTTATGTTGGTTATATGCTGGTTATGAGTATGTTTTATGACAAACTTGATGTATGGATTTCTTCATGTTTTGATTATAAAATGAATGAACAATGAATATATGACGTATTAGAAGATAATGCAGCTATTGTGATAAGGCATCAATGCTTATTAACTATTCTCAGATAAGTATGATACCCCTATGCTCATATATGTTGTTATCAGTTGGAGATTACATATTTGTGACATGTTTGAGGAAATTTTTGACATGTATAGAAGGGGTCAAATCAAGTACTTGTACCATTTATTACATTATTAAAATTATTCTATTTTTGTTCATCATTCCTACATGTTTCATGAAGTTCTGAGTAGTGGCATGAGACCTAGCCTTGAAAAAGTGGCTGAGAATGTAGGGTTGGTGGTTTAGAATTTCCTGGGAAATTCCACATTCATTGACATGTCTGGTTGTGGGAGAAAATGAAAGTCCTCAATCACATGCATGACTTTTTATGGGAGAGACCGAGGGTCCAGATCAGTAAAATGTCAAGTTGTCTCAGGGGTTAGTCACCTGGAAGGGTTGGTTGGCTCCTGCGGTTTCTATAGCATGTGTGGAAGGTCATATTGGTTTCTTTATGTCGGTTACACTTCATTAACTGTACTTGGGGAGTGTAATCATATCATAGTTACACTTCATCACATGTTTACCACGGTGGACCAGTTAGCCAGGGTAAATGTGGGAGGAGGTGTGTTACATAGTGGTATCAGCGCATGGTTCACCCCTTGGACTGGATGTACAGTGTGTTGGTCATGCATACATGTTGGTTGCATATGTGTCCTTATGCTTGTGGTCTATGTGTTTGTTGTGTATGCATTATAGTGGTCATGGTTTATATTGTGATGTCATACAGAAGTTGATGGTGTTGTTGTCAGAATGTGTTCAACATGAATGCATGTCAGTGTTTGTATGTATTGTGTATGCATGTGTGTCGTACCTATGTTGTTACGCATGCATTATGTCTAGTTGGTGTTGAATATGTGGAATCATCCATGGTAATTGGATGGTGATTAAGATGACGTCTATATATTGTTTTGATTATGATTATACATATATTATGCTAATCTGGTTGGTCTTACAGACGAGATATACTCCTTGAACTATACTACGGTACGTTGGTTTGTTTATGATTTGGTTTATATTAAATTATATACCTTGCAGTAAGTGAAGATCAAATATGACTAGCAATATGTTCAAGATAGTTCACAAGACTCCCTATGGATCAAATGAGCAGCATGGTGTTGGGATCTCTTCTGACATAGCAGGCACATTGATAATTTTGAAGGCAGAAATAAGAAGTTGTAAAGCATATAGGAGACAATCCTAACAGTGGTATGCTATGTTTCTTTAATAAAGAAAGGGATTCAAAATACGACAACTATAACATAATTACTTAGGACCAAACCATAATTATGTTCCAAATTTTTTCTTCCCTAACGTAATCTAAAATTACTTTCCCGTGGGTGAAAAATGTAGCCTTGAAAGTTAATCTATTACTATTATTGAGTATCTAAATAGTTTACTTTGTGGTTTTCTTGTTTGAGTTATCGAAACCAAATGCCCATAACTTCATTGTTATATATATATATATATATATATATATATATATATAGTTGCATCTACCAAAGGTTGACTCAAATTTGTTCTAATTTTTCTTGTCTCATAATCCAATTTATGTAGGTCCTTTTCCATAAAAACCTAGGTTTGAAAACTCCATAATTACTCACATGCATGTTGTAGAGCTAGTCCTTTATTCCCCTTGTTTTTATGTGTTTATATTTCCATAAATTAAATGTTTATGTTGATGCCCATTATTTAACATTTAAAAAATAAATTCACAACTCTAGTTATATTATTATGTGGTTCAGGCTGATCTATGTGAAAAAAACACCTGCACAATTAGAAGTAAATGATTAACAATTTCAATTTACATTTAATGTGAAATATTAATTATTTGTTTATACAAAAAATAATAACTTTAATTTTTCTGAAATATGTTGTCTGAAACTCATGATTATGATGATATTCTTAATGAGGAAGACTTGTGTTCATCCCCCAACCTTGAGGTCACAATAAAAATGCACATGAAGAAAAAGAAAAAGAAAATATGGAGTTGATTCACAGTAGGGATCAAATTCATGTGACTAAGGCTATAATCAAGGAATTGAATGAAGATCTTAAGACGTACAAGGTAATAACTATAGTTCAAAGTGTTTTTTTATGTCAAAATTTTAATTATGAAAGTTTACTATATATTTTTTACATTATCTAATTGGAATTTTTTGTATTTCTTATGTCAGGTTATTTGGAGGCACTTCGTTTCTCACATTAGTCAATTGATCCTTAGCTCAATGTTGGTAATAGTGCAATTGTTGATACATGACATGAGCATTTGGTCAGCACTAACACCTCACATATATCCGTGAGGCAGATATTCACTTCTCCACCTTTGAGTGGAAATACTCCCAATAGTGACAGTGGATGTGCACCATTGGTTGTGACCCATGAGCACATGCCCCCCAAGCCAAAATCACAACCAAGCTCTGGATCATGTGATGATAGAGTTGACCCTAGTACTGATGACACTATGGGTTCATTTCATGGAGCATCACATGTTAAGAGCACGAGGAAAATTGTGTTCACATTTTTTCTGAATGATAAAGGACTTTCAATAAAAACACTAATAATTCCTAGTATTTTTTGATTTTTTAAGTGTTTCATGTTTTCTATCTCAAATATAAGTTATTTATATTATTGTTTTCAAAATAATGATCATATAATTTTTCATGTAAGTAACAACTTGTTTTATATAAAAAATGGACGACAAAGTGTTAGATATTTTTTGGCCCACCATATGTGAAAGGTGGAATTTCCAAAATTCCAACCTTAGAAAAGAGCTGATGAACTACCTTGAAGATATATTCGTGGTAGATACCTTCAATAAAATCGAGGTCACTTTTATAGTCAAAAAACATTTAAAATATGTACAAGACCAATATATGGTTTACTTGGGAGATAATCCTAGGTATGAGCACCCTCCCATGATTCCTAAGATTGAATGGAAGGGCCTCGTCAAGGATGCAGAGTGGAAGAATATGAAAAAACAAGGAAAAATGCCACCTGGTGGTGTAAGGTATATATTATATCTTGAATTCAATACTTTTATTTTTCTTTAGTTTCAAATAAAATTGCGGTATATATCATAGTTGAAAATTTTCATAGGATCCTCGACACTTCGAAGGAAACCAAGGCAAGGGTTGAGAACCATGGGAAACACAAACTGACTAGGGAGGATATTTGAAGCTATAGGAATTAATTGTAAGTACCTAAACATCTTAACAATATTATCTATTATATCACCTTCCAACTGTTTGGTAATTATGTCAGTTGATAACAAAAATAAATACTCTTATGTAATGCAGAGCGATGAATTCAAAACTGAAACTATGGAGCAAGTATTACTTATTGGTTTCAAGTTTGGATTTCAATCCATACTCGATAACCGAAAAAGCATGGGGCAAACTCCAAGATCTAGTATGAAGGACATGGTAAATAAAAATAAATCCACAATAAGCTTTCATTGCTTGTGAAATACAATCATGTTTGATTTCATCCATAAATATAATTTCTTGATTTGCTTTAATTAGTAGGGGAGTAGTATAAATATAAATGATATGATGACTAATGAGTAGTAGTCCTCTGATAGTGTGCACCAACTAGAACATTTTGGTTCTCCCTAGCAATGCCATTATAATTAGGTGTGATCCCAAGATATTGTATTGACAGATGAGTCCCATGGTGGTAATAAGGATGTATATTAATCATATACTTAGTAATTTTGTACTTATAAAGTATGAACTTATAATTTTTTTTACTTAGTCATTTATCATTTTATACCTATAAATTTGGTGCTTTCAATGGCAGAGATGATCCACATGGATATTGGTGGCCACCTGTTTATTCCACCTAGTCAGTTTCATCAGTTTTCTTATGTATTATTTTTAGCATTTTTTCGGGTCCTGAACTTCCGGAGCTGTTTTGAGGCCATAAACGGTAGTTTTTCGGAATGAATTGTCTTATATATTTGGTACAAATCATGACATAAAATTTATTCCTCAGAGAGATATTTCCAACGAGGCATAATATGCGAAAAATAGAGATAATATGACCAAGGTACGACCCCAGGAAGTTGGCTACCCAACTAACCCCAACAAGGCCCATAAACTCATGGTGTTACATCTCCTCGGGTTATGGTTTTGGATTTTTAGGGTTTTCTCTTATTTTCAATAAAAAGAGGCCCTTGAGCGTCATTGTAACACAGTTCCAAGACATGTAGCCACCATATCTCTTCTCAGAGATAAGTTCCCATCACCCGAGCTAGTTTATTTGCTATTTTATCTGTTAGCATTTTCAATATTTAATATTAATGGAATGAAGTGTTGTTCCCACTACATCTCTAATTTTATGTTTTTATTTTTATCTTTTTGCATTCTGGCATAAACTTGGATCAGTGGTATCAAAGCGGTCTTCTCTTTCTCCATCTTTCTTTGCATGTCCCCAACGAGGTCGAGGTATGAGTAGTTAGGGCTCAATTTGGTTGAATCTTTGCAAAATCAGTCTCATACACCCCAAAAACCTCCCATGGGAGAAGAAATTAAAGATGAGTGAGCACGTGGGGGGGCACGTGGCAGCCTCCGAGCTTCTCACGTGTCCTCTTCCCATTAGCTTAAAAATTAAACCAATCACAAATTTCCCATGTGCCTAGAATTCATGCCAATGAGAATTTGACACTTTTCATCGTGTCATTGTGCCTTTGAAAACCAAAATTTTACCTTTGACCATGTTTGACCATTTTTTTAAAAATTTGCCTATTTGATATGGCGATCAACGGGCTCTAACTTCTTCATACGAACTCTGTTTTGAGTGAAAATAATTGCGCCAGATTATTGGTGATCGGCCAGATCTGATCATTCTAGTTTGGTGTGATTTTGATCAATTTGAATTTTTGGAAAATATTTTCCCCTAATCCATATTTTGATCATTAACTCCATATCTATCAAGCACCAAGAGAGATCAAATCTCTCGAGGTGAAAAATTATTTTCTGAGTGAAAATTTGAAGAAAGGTTTGCATCTCGAGAGATTTGATCCCTCTCGGCGCTTGATAGATCAGAAGTTAAGATGGATCTAGGCTGGTTTCATTTGTGTGCAGTCAAGGATTAATTTTATCAATAATATGTAAATATATCAAATATTAATCATTTTAAAATTTCTAAATATGTCTGAGATGAACTTGGTCATTTTAATTTTAATTTTTCTTAGTGACCACAATTTTTTGAGATGATAAATATTGTTAATAACGTTAACAATGAAAATTGATGAAATATTTTGTTTGAATGCAAAGTGACAATAATATTTTTGAATGATAGAAAATATGAATAATAAGAATGTGCTCACGTTACAAATAGCCTTCATTGTGATCAATCTCAAACTATTTTCTTCTACTATTCTTATTGTCACCCTTGTTAGTTTTGTCATCTTTTAATATCGATTATATGAAAAAGACAATTTAAATCATAAACCATTTAAATCTTTAGCTCGATTTGTTGTAGTAAACATGATACTTTGTCTCTCTTGCTCTCCAATAATAATAGGTTAAATTACTATAACAGAAAAATCAATGTACATTGTCACTAATGTTTTTTCCTTACATTAAAATCAATGCATATTGTTAATCCAGTCACTTTAAAATTAATGTACCATCATATATCCAATTACATCAAATCAAAAATCAACATCTACACTGAAATCAATGCATCTAATGCAAGCAATCAAATAAGATTAGAAAATAACTTTTACACTGCAATCAATGCACCTAATTCAAACAATCAAATAAGATTGGAAACCAACATCTACACTAAAATCAATGCATTTATTGAAAGCAATCAAATAGAATTAGAAATCACCAACTACATTGAGATCAATGCATTTAATGCAAAAAATCAAATAGGATTAGATATCATCTACATTGCAATCAATGCATATAGTGCAAACAATCAAATATAATTATAAATCAATATCTACATTGAAATTGACACATCTAGTGCAAACAAACAAATAGTATTAGAAATCATCATCTACAGTGAAATCAATGCATTTAGTGCAAGAAATCAAATAGGATTAGAAATAATCTACATTGAAATTAATGCATCTAGTGCAAATAATAAAATAACATTAGAAATAAATATCTACACGAAAATCGATGCTTCTAGAGCAAATAATCAAATATGATTAGAAATCACCATCTACATTGAAATCATTGCATCTAGTGTAAAAAATATTCTTCCCTCTCTCCCCCTCCATCTCTCCTTCTTTTGTATCTATATCTCACCCCCTTAAACACAAACACTATCACACTCCATATCTATCAATCTCTTTGTCACTCCCTCCCTCCATCTCTCTCTTCTTCTATCTCTTCACCTTCCATCTATATCTCTATCTTCCCCTTTTCTCTCTCTCCCCCACTAATATCTCTCTTTACTCCTTCTGTCCTGTCTCCCTCTCTCTCCATCTTCCTTCTCTCTCTCTCTCTCTTTCTCTCTCTCTCTCTCTCTTCTTACCTCCCTCTCTCTCCCCCTCCAACTCCATCTCTCTTTCCCTCCCTCTCTCCACTCTCTCACATCCTCTCTCATCCTTCCTCTCTCTCTCTCTATCTCTCTTCACCCACCAAATATGTTACTATATCCCTCCCTCTCTCCTTATCTCTCCTTCTCTCCCCCCTTATCTCCATCTCTCTTTTTTTGTCTCTTTATCTCACCCCCAAACATACACACACTCTCTCCATCTATCCGTTGTCACTCCTTCTCTCTCTCTCCACTTCACTCTCTATATTTATTATTTCCTACATCTCTCCCCATCCAACTCCATCTCTCTATCAGTCCCTCTCTCCTCCTCTCTCTCAAGTCCTCTCTCTCTTCCTTCCTCTCTCTCACTTTCTCTCCTACCTCCATCTCTTTTCCATGATCTCTCTCTCTCTCTCTCTCTCTCTCTCTCTCTTCCCTCCAATACTCTCTCTTCCCCCATCAATCTCCTCCTCTCTCTGAATTCCTCTCTCTTGTCCTTCCTCTTTCTCCCTTTATCTCTTCCCCTATCTCTCTCTCCCTCTCTCTCTCATTTCCCTCTAATCCTCTCTCTTCCCCCATCTCCATATCTCTCTCTCTTTACATCCCTCTCTCTATCCAACTACATTAATATATCCTTCCCTCTCTCCTTCTCTCCCCCTTCTCTCCATATATCCTTCTTTGTCTCTTTATCTCACCCCTAAACATACACACTCTCTCTCCATCTCTCCCTTGTCACTCCCTCCCTCTCTCCACTTCTCACTCTCTTTGTATTTCTTCTTCCCTCCCTTTCTACCCCTCGAAATCCATCTCTCTATCCCTCCCTCTCTTGTCCCCTCTCAATTCCTCTCTCTGGCCCTTCCTATCTCTCCCCTTCTCTCTTACCTCCCTCTCTCTTCCGCCATCTATATCTTCTCCAATCCTATCACTATCTCCCTCCCCCTCTTCTTCTCTCTCTCCCCCCTCCATATTTGTCTCTCTCTCTCTCTCTCTCTCTCTCTTACTCTTCTCTATCTCTCTCACTCCTTTCCCTCTCTCTCTCTCTCTTCATTCCCCCTCTCCCTTTTCCTTTAGTTTATCTCCATCTCTCCATTGTCAATCCCCCTATATCTCCACCTCTATCACTCTATATCTTTGTTCTTCCCTCCCATATATATCTAGAGTTAATATATTTCATGATACATGTATATATATTATAATATAACAAATGTAATATTGTATTAATCCAAAGTTATTAAATTTAATAATATTAATATTTTAATATATTAATATGAATATTAGATTCAATAATAATAATAATAATAATAATAATAATAATGATAATAATAATCTTTTAATATAATATTACCATTATTATTATTTTTTTTGCATGGTATTAATAATAATTTAGGCCATGGTATTTGGACCATAGATTTCACCTAAATAAAACCTCTTTTTTGAGTGTTTGTAAATATAAAGAAGTTTATGGAGTAAATCTGAAAGAGTTTTTATTTACTTACACTACCTCTGGTTTATTTATATTTTTATTTATTTACCATACCTCTTTTATTTACCATGGTATTTGGCCCATAGGCTTGTTCTATAATTAGATGCTTATTTCTAATCCTATTTGATATATTTTTATTTATTTATCTTACATCTTTATACCTCTTTTATATTTATTTGTTTACCATTATTCTTTTATAAATATCGTATTTGGCCCATGGTATCAATTTTAATTTATCCCATGGCATTAGTCTCATAGGTTTCATCTAAATAAAACCTCTCTTTTGAGTTTTTTTTAAATATAAAAAAGTATGAGTAAATATAAAAAGAGGTTTTATTTATCTACCATACAATATATATATATATCTGTGTGTGTGTGTTTTATTTTTTTACCATATCTCTGGTTTATTTATATTTATATTTATTTACTATACCTCTAGTTTATTTATATTTTTATTTATTTACCATATATCTTTTTTGAGGGCTCATAAATATAACTCCCATTAAAGAGAGAGGGATCATTATTACAAATATAGTGATTACAATTGAGCCAACATTAAAATTGTTTACATACAATCTTACATTACATGTAACACTCACACATCTACTCTATACTGGGTTTTAGAGAGCCTGTAGGTGCAATAAAACTCCATCAAATTAATATTTTGAAATATAACAATTTTGATGGAGAAATATTTATGCCTTTAAATATTTTAATTTATTTTTAAAGATTAATTTTACAAATATTTAAGTAAAAGAAATATTAAAATATTTCTGATTTTGATTGTTTGTGTTAACTTTTTTCCTTTGATTTAAGAAATGGTATTGATTTTAATAAAGAGAAAAGATGTTTAAATTTTTACTTAATTTAGAAATTCAATGGGGTAATTTTTTTTGTTAAAAGTAAATTTATGATCCATTCAAATTCAAGTATATAATAAAGCAATTATTAAATGGTTGAGATAATTTACTATCAATTCAAATTATATAAATAATACATAGTTGTATTTTAAAAAGTCAAAAAATGTATATATAACCTAAATATTCAAGTTGTATATAATTTAAGGTTAGGTTAATGTTTTGGCAGACATTAGCGAAAATAAAATTTATTTATTATTTTTGGAGGACCTGACATACTTAGACATATGAGTCATACTGGGATACAGAATGCACCTCTAAACATGATCATATTGAGCTGTAAAATAAGCCTCTAAACACAAAAATAAGCACAAAAATAATAAAACATGTTATTTATTTCAACATTTTTAATCTCCATCTCAGGGATTTGCTATAGGGTTTCCATTATTTTCGTCGGGGCAGTGTTGCTAGTTGTCCTGAATTTCTGTCGTACTCACCCCATATGCCCTCTCTGCATGAGGCTGAAGCTGTTCACTTTTGATTGTTTTCCTTGTATCTAAAGCAGAGGCATGTTTGATCGGGCTGTTTATTGCCATTATGATCCGTCTTTTGCTGGTTGTCCTAAATTTTTGTTGTCCTCACCACATATGCCCTCTCTGCACTAATTGTTTTCCTTGTATCTAAAGCAGAAGCATGCCTCATCGGGTTGCTCATGTCTGATCGGGCTGCTTAGTGCTATTATGATCCGTCTTCTCATGTCTGATCTGGCCGCTTAGTGCCATTATGATCAAGAATCTCTGAAAATACATTGGCAAAGTCCACTGCCTGCTTAGTGGCAGGCACTTACTTCTCCGCAACCATTCTTGTTTAATATCAGTTTATCATTAATCTTAAATATGTTAATCAACTAAAATATATTTATTTTATCAAATAAAAAACAAAATATACACTACTGCCATAATTTCAAATTTAAATTTTTATATTTACATTAAATAATTTTAAAAACATAATATAATTCAAACTTTAACTGACTTACCAAATATACTAACTAGAACTTGATCTATCACATTTATTATCTACGATAAATTATAATTAAAAACAAAACAACGCGAAGAAGACTGAAGCTTGAAAACATGTTGGCATTCCACTGTGGGAGGACGACTGCAAGTGGAACGTTGATCCTCCAATTCCGTCTTAAATCTGCAATTCATGTCGAATGGATGGTTGGATGTCTAATCCATAGATCTATGACACATGATCACCCAGACTAAGGATATTCCCTTTAAACACAATCACAATCGTCGTAGTCCCACCCCCCCCCCCACCCCACATATATATATATATATCAACGCTGGTATATCCACCTGGGCTTATATAGAAATTCTTTCGATTAATTAAATAATTAATTAATACATAAAATATTAAATTATTTATTAATTAAATTTAAAAATAAACAACAAAGTTTCAAAAATGAGAAATATAAAAGAGATTATTCCCTTTCAAATTTTATATGATGTCATTTAAAGGGATGATTCCCACTCAAACTTTCGATGCTTATCTATCTTTCCAAGTGAGAAAGCAATATAACTGATATCATTTAATTTATCATAAATTCAATATATATGTATAGTTAAATAATATTTATATTTATTATTATATAATTAATATATTTTATTAATGATTTATAAATTTAATAAGATTAAAAATAAAAATTATTTAGATTTTTATTATTTTATTTTTTAAATATGAGGTTTGAGGTTTTTTATTTATATCGAGTTATAATGTAAGATATAATAGATCTAAAAGAAATATATAAAATATAATCTCAAGATTAAAGGAATATTCTTTTTCATGTTCTTTTTATTGAAGTAAGATTTTTCTCCATTGAAAGCATCAGTATGACTAGCTATCAAAATTGAAGTTGATTTTATATTATTTTTCATCCATAATGATGCTTTCAAAGAAGAAAAATTGGAGGAATTAATTTGCAAAGTGATTTTTACTAGTGGTCCTAGTTTGAAAAATTGAAGGAAAAAAAATTAGGAGTGATTTTGAGGCTTTAAGTGGCAACTTTACATGGTTCCAAACTTACCATGGACCTAGATTTCATAATCTATACAATGATGCAATAATCAGCTTAATCTAAGTCCGTATGAGAAATTTATACATCTCAGAAGTTGACTTAACATGATTGAATATCATCAGATGTCACATCGGCCCTCATTAATCATGGAAAAGGGGCAAACCATGTGGGGGCTATAAACCAGGCCTTAGAAGGGTCAAATTTATAACTCTAGTTGAGAGTTGAAGAATTAAAGCTTAACCCCTATTTGGCTATTAGGTTGCGTTATAATTGGGCCATTAGGAGGAAAAATGAAGTTTCATCATATTCACGTGAATTTTATTCCATAGCAGACAAAAGTCATTGAGAGCGGATAGATAAAGAGAAAAATATAGGGGGTTTATGTTATGTAGTAGCCCACAGGTCATAGGTCTCAAATAACTCCATAGAGAGTGTCTTCTCCGTTGTATTTACATTATTTCATTCTATTAATTTGAGAGTAAAGTTGTTTCACCTTCCAATTTGGTTTTCTCCTGAAAGGGTTTCCTAAAGCATATATTAGTGTCCATTGTGATTTCTGTGTATTTGTATTTCACTATTATTTATTTTCTGCATTTTGTCTTGCATGTATAAACAAAAAATCCATCATAATAGATTTAGAATATTATGTAATTAATCTTTCATAATATATATTTCAATTTTCTTTAATAGATCTGTCATGATGACTATCCAATGGAATATCTATGGTAGTTTAGAAACCACATTGGCATCAGATGAGTCTTCTTTGGGTCTTTGTTAGATGTTGTATAGGATCTAAGAAGTGGTTTAAGTAGAAATTCAAAGGCTTAACCATGGAAAACAATTCGATTTATGGTAACCCTCGAGATCTAATAGAGGATAGGTTTGTGCAGGTGGAAGCACAAGTCATAGATAAAAAACATAATATGAATAATCTTATGACATATCTAATTAATAAGGTTAGGTTAATTGGAGAAAACGGTGGTTCCAACTCTAAGGACATATGAGACGGAGAAAATGGTGGTTCCAACTCTAAGGACATGATGGTCCCATGTCACATCGTGACAATGATTGTCTCGATATGAAAATCAATCATGGTCAACCATGGTCCAACGTTGCATTGTAACCAAGATTCTCTCAATATGGTAACCAACCATGGTCAACCATGTTTGTTTTAGCATTTATAATAGTTATCTTAGGGTTTATATGCATGTAGTTTATCATTTTTATCCATTGGGTTTATTAATTTAAGGGTTCATATTCTTAGGGTTTAATATTATTCCCTTGGGTTAATAATCACTTGGGTTTTTAGTATTAATCCCTAGGTTTATTATTCCCTTGGTTTTATAATATCGATCATGTTCAACCATGTTTTGTAAATTCAATCATAGCTACCATGGTCCAACGTCACATTGTGACAAATATTGTCTCAATATGAAAACCAATCATTGTTTCAACCATGGTCCAACGTCGCATTATGACAAAGATTGTCTCAACATGTTAATCATGGTCAAGCACGGTCTACCATTGTCAATCATGGTTAGTGTTGGTAAACCATGGTTAACCATGTTTTTTAAAATAAAACATGGCCATCCATGGTCAATCATGGTCAACCATGTTTATTTTACTATTTGTAATATTTATCTTAGAGTTTATATATCTTAGGCTTATAATATTAGTCCATTGGATTTAATATTATTCGCTTAGGTTCATAATCCCTTGGGTTTATAATATTAATCCCTTGGGTTTATTATTCCCTTGCCTTTATAATATCAACCATGGTAAATCATAGCCAATCATGGTCAACTATGGTCAAATGTCGCATTGCGACAAAGGTTGTATCAATATGAAAATCAACCATGGTCCAACATCGCATTGTGATAAATATTGTCTTGATATGAAAATCAATCATGGTAAATCATGGTCAACCGTGGTCTGACGATGCATTGTAACAAGGATTGTCTCAATATGGAAATCAACCATGGTCAACCATGTTTATTTTAGGGTTTATAATATTTATCCCTTGGGTTTATTATTCCCCTGAGTTTATAATATCAATGCCTTGGGTTTATTAATCTAAGGGTTCATATTCCTAGGGTATTATATTTTTCATAGGGTTTATAATATTAATCTTTGGGTTTAATATAAATCCATTGGGTTTATAATCATGGTGAACCATGGTCCAACGTCACAATGTGACAAAGATTTTCTCAATTTGAAAATCAACCATGGTCCAACGACACATTTTTACATAGGTTATCTCCATTTCAAAATCATTCACGGTCAACCATGGTCTAACGTCGCATTCTGACAAAGACTGCCTCAATATGAAAATCAACACTTCAACCATAAATATTTTAGGGTTTATAATCTCTTTAGTTTTAGTATAAACCCTTTGGGTTTATTATTTTCTTGGATTTATAATATCAACCAATTAGATTTATTAATCTAAGAGTTTATATTCGAATTAGGGTATAGTGTTATTCATAATATTTTAATTATTAACAATATTTAATTATTATTATATAATTAACATTATTATTATTAAATAATCATCGATATTTAATTATTAAATAATCAACAATATTATTATTAAATTAATCATTAATATATTAATTACCTAAATAAGAAAAATGTGTTGCCGTTATAAACTAATCAAACTTAAAATACATCAAAGTAGGGTTGGGACATGGGAAACATTCCCTACAACTAAAATTTGTGAGAATTGCTTTTACTATTTCAAAAAAATTGACAGTAAGAAATAGATTCAACACCCCAAATACTTGAAAAAATTAATACATTAATAACTAATATTAAATCTTTCATCATTAACAATTTCAATTTTTATTTTTCGAGTACATAGATCCGGGTTTTCCAGCGCTGTGCCTTTGAATTCAAGAATGCCACTGCAACGCAGTTAACATCAATCTAATTAACGCACTATACCTTTAAATGCTTATAAGCGATATCCAGACTACAGAGTAAGCAAATATCTAACAATAATATTAAAGTCAGTCATGGCTGCGTAATGAACATTTTTTTTCTTTTTTTCTTTGAAGTACATGGATCTTTCGGTTTTTCAACTGCCAGGCCTTTGAATTTAAGAATGCCATGACAATATAGCCAGCACCCATCAAATCAAGATCGGCCACTACAATGCAGCTAGCTTTCATCAAATCAAGATCATTAACGCTCATTAACGCTCTATAGCTCTGTTGAATGAGTATATGCAAAATACAACAACCCATTTTGAAGGCTCTGACGAAAATTTTATTGAAAAACACTGGCATCGTCCTGCCTATTATTAGGCACTAGCTTCGTATAGGGTTATCAATATCAATATTTTCTGATAGGGTTAGGGTTATTAATATTTATGGAGTTATAATTTTATTAATGTATTAAGGCAATATGGTAACTATTAAATTTAGCCAAATACAAAATTTAATGTATAATATATATTGAGCCAGTTCATTAATGAACCTATAACTGAGCAAATAATGAACGTATAACTCCACAAATATTAGTTGCATCTCCTATCTTTTTCACATTCACGCACCATATATTTGAAAGTGCATCAAATTATCTGACAACAATACTAAAGGCTCTGACCGAAGTTTTAAAACTTCTCAATGAACAAAAGTTTATTAAAAAAAAGTAGGGGTATCCTGGTGATAAGCCTTCAATTCAAGAATGCCAGCGAAACACAATGTGCATCAATCTCATTAACTCACCACCACCGTGTTCAGAAGATCAAACGTTCAGATAAAAGTTTTGAAAAGATTCATTCTCACCTGTTGATCCTGTCGTCTGCGTTCAGATCAAAGTTTTGAAAAGTTTTTTTTGTCAGTCAGCAGGGCGTCTCAATCCCCACCAGAGCAGCAGGATCTGGTGTTAGGGAAGCAACCGGACTTACCTGACGACTGCAGATGATTGAAATCCTAAGAACAGTAGTGTAGATTCTTATCATGATGAGCAGATTGCGCCAACCATCGAAGTTGGCATTACCCCCAAGGTGCCATGGCAGAATCGATTGCAGTGGAGTGTTTGCATGTGAGGCACATGGATTGGTAAAGTAGATGGTGACTGTCAAGCAGCACACCAACACGCAATTTCTGCACATACGCTGACAATAAGCACACGGCCCTGACATGGGAAAACTACTGCTGCCGGTTATATACTATTTGTCTCTTGACACAAACCATATGTCTACCTCATTCCAATCCGGTCATTTTGGTACATCATTGAAAACTTATAGGAAAAGGCCAATGGTCCATTCGAGGTATAATAGGTGCGCTTGAAGCAACATAACGCAAGTGAAATTTTCAGTTTTGTTTTGTTTTTTTTTAAATTTTGTAGTGTTTTATCATTTTCTATTTATAAAAAAGAAAATAGGTTGCAATATATAAAAATTTTGTGATCTTAATTTGCTCGAAGGAAATTTGTTGACCATCTTAATGAGTTAAACGCCATCCAGTATTCTTTCGTCTATTAACCGCTATGTCCATTTTACTATGTCTAACAAAGTGTAACTGAAAACAGTAAAAGCTAGCTGCAAAATTCATTGAAAACCAAGAAAATCACGAATCAACCCTCTGAATAGGAGCCAAGCCTTTAGCAGTAGAACCCGGAATGTCTACTTGCTGCATAGATTGAAGTTGTCCTTCAATTCTTCCAATTCAAGTCATAGCATGGTACTGAGATACTTTAATCTCTTGAGTTTCCCTTTTAATTTCCTGCAGAATGAAACCACATTGGGGTTTCCTTCCATTTCCTGTAAACTGAGCAAGGCCTTAGCCAACACACATTTGAGAGTCCAATAAGTATGGATGGACTGGAAAAAAAGGGACAATCTCCCTCTTGTGTTCCCTGGGTCTGATATGGTGTCCTCCTATTGTTCTATGTCTTTTTCTTTGTTGTTGCTTTCTCTCTCCCAACCCTGAATTAGATTGCGAACCTGTGGTGGTTTTCCTGTGGAGTAGATATGGAATAGAATCTCCATGACCTCTTTTTTTGATTTGCTACCTCGCTAGCTGGGTCCAGTAGTGGATTTTGGAAGCTTCTGCTTCCCTTTTTCCTTTGTCTGGCGTTTGGCAGGTTGACCTTTTACCATTTTTGTAATCGGATGGGAAAACGCTGACAGTGGCTTAGTAGCACCTGTGAAAATTTCAAACATGCCTGTAAATGGAAAGAAAGTCAATAAGGTATGCATGGGATAACTTATGGGGCCCATAGCTTCCTTCGAAGCAGTCGATACCATAGTGTAGATTACCATGCTATTACTGTTGAAGGTGGTAGAAGCATATAAGGTGAATAGAGAAGAAGATGAGGGCAGGGAATGTAAGTCTGTAGCCCAAAACCCATAAAGACGGAGGGACTGACTACCAGAACATGGGTTACGATTACCCTCCAAAACAAACAGGCCAAAGAAATGATACAAAGCAGAGATAACCAGCTTATGAACATAGACCGCAACCCTCATGCCCCATGGTGGTGTAGTTTCTTGATTGAAACAATTGTGGTGAACAGAGTTATGGTTAAAGACACAAGCAATGATATCCTACCTAGACATACATGCAATATCATAGGCTTGAGATGCATTGTCACTACTGAATAGACACAAAAACAAAGCCTAGGAAGAACTTTCCTTATAGACCAAATTAACCTTATCACCTAAACATAGAGCTGTAGCCTCAAAAGAATTTCCCTAAGAAGAATTTTCCTTACAAATGAGAGTGAAGGGCTTATTTTGGTCAAACAGAAACCGACAAGGGGTTCTGAAGCAAGGATCAACTGGAGGAGCCGGGTAAACCAAAAACAACCGGTTATCTTGCATATGACTGAAAGAAAATTTAAAAGACCGTTCTATCCAGGCATAACAGAGGAAATCAAAGGTATTCTAGAATGCAGAAGAAGACCGACACTTACAGTGATGAACCACATGCAAACCAAATAAACCACCCATGAAATTGAGGTCGCCATTGTTGTGACAATGAGCAGGAACATGTAGATTAACAATGTAACTAACCAGAGCCATGACATACTAAATAACCAATCGACATAGCAGAACTGCAGCCTCCTTGCCCTCAATTCCTCCCTCAATTTTCCAGCCAAAAGCAATGCGCTACCTCCTCATCCGTTCCTGCCTTAACCCGTTTTTCATCCACTTCTTTTTCCAATGTCGATTTGACATTATTAGTTGGCGTCCAGAGTTTACGTCTACAACCATAATGGAGCAACATGCGGTCATACCTGCCCCCGACCAGCTGCAGGTTGGAGCCTTAATAGCCTTGATAGACGGTGTGGTGCGCGCTGCCGCATGACACCACTCATATTCCGTCATTCTCCGCTTGGCACCCCGATTGGGGGTTTCCATTATGTCATGATCACCATGAGAAATCATATTTAGATACTCTTCTACAAAAAAGATTTTGTAAATAGCTACATAAGTGAAATTTTCATAAATGAATGAAGAACTTGTAATGGGCTTCCCTTATGGCATGATCACCATGAGAAATCATATTACATACTCCTCTACAAATAACTTATGTAAATAGCTCATTTCGTTCTGGAAAATGAGTTGGTATTTTTATTTGTTTTAGTATACTCGTAAATTGGTTATCGTTGATGTTCCTTAGGTACATATATATTGATTATGGGAAAATATCCTTCCAACAAATTTCAAATCTCTATATGCTTCATTACGAAGCTTATCCTTCCAACAAATTTCAAATCTCTAATCTCTATAGGCTTCATTAGGAAGCTTCATATGTTTCTTTAGATTTTTCTTTAAGAAGTTGCTTTTTTTAACTAAGGCTTTTCTGGGTGGGATCTTACCTAAGTGAAATAATAGATAAATAGAGTAAAAATTAATTCAAAAATTCAGAATTAAAATTCTAAAAAGGAATGTTCAATCAATCCATTTCCAAGCCTTGTACCATTAAAAAAAAATGTATATATATCCAAGTTTAAGTATTTTGATGTTATAAACATATCTATGATGAAGGTTGACTTAAAAAAAAACATCTAAACCATACAAATGAGCTTACATAATTGACTTCAACCTTGACACCAATTCACTAACCATAGAGATACCATGGTAGAACAAACTCTCCACAAACAATCATTCCACTAGAAACAACCTTATTAATTCACACAACAAACTTTCCAAGTGGAAATCACTTTGGACAATGTTCGATTTTCATTAAAATTATCCAAATTCATCCTCATTATTTAAAGGATGAAATAATCTCAAAATTTTAAAAAGATTATCCAAATATAATACTATGACAATAAATTAGATCAAACTTGATCGGATCTCTCAAATAATTTCTAAAATAGTTATTCCATATTATTGTATTTAGATATTAATAATTAGTTATGTTCAACTTGATTGTAATGTGTCTTTAAGCAAAATTTTATTTATTTAATATGCATTAGTATGAATTTCTAGTTGTATTCATGATATGTTCACATAGTTCATATTTTCCTCCATAATATTTATACATTGCATAACACTCTATGGGTCCATGATTTTATTTAAAGCACATGAAGGGTCATTCAATCCATTGTGTGCAACTCTCTTGTTTAAAAAAATTCCTTTTGCATTGATAAATTTCTTTAATCAACCATGTTTGCTAGGTTGTGGACAACCATGTTTTCTTGAACATGGTATAATCAAATCCCCTTTGAGCTGTTGCTCTTATTTTTATCAAATTTCACACATTTTTGTTCTTCCACTTTTGTGCATTTTTAGGATGAATGAATACATTGAGAGCACAAATTTTAGTTAGAAACACTTTTCACTTCATTTGAACGTGTTCCTATTTCCCTAATAATACAATCATTTCCATCAAATACATAAGTATACAATATGAATATTTTTAGAAACTGAGACACTATTAAGAGGTTGGTGAATTACTAGTGCGACCAAATTATACAACTATTTCCAAATTAAACTTTTTAATCTATTTGACAACCATTCACATAAGAAACATTACAAATCAATCATGTTTTTTACCAGTCACTACTGGAAGGAGATACAACCCCTGGAATGCAATCTAGAATGTGTTACCCATGTTGATCCATATCAACAAGTATTTCTTGCTTCAAGCATAATTTCCCTTACTATTATACCTCAATCACTTCCTTGCATAGATAAACTATTTTTCTGCTATCTTAAACACATTGCTGCTTAAATACATCAACCACCCCAAATCACCAATATCGCCATTAAAACACTTTCAATGCCTTTAGTATTGACCTATGATTCACCACTAAATCCCCATTGAGATTCACCTAAAATTTGATGCATTCACACCTTAATGAATCTCTAATATCACCTTCTTTGCTGATACATTTTTTCTTACAAAGGAATTGGGCTTATATTTTTAGTTTTTAACTTTAGTTATCTTCAATTCATAACTTACACTTAACTGAGGTTCGATATTGATTTATTATTGTTTTTAGACTTCTAGTATGTCCTCTTATTGTGTACTAATGTTATTCATTCTCTGCTCTGTTGTCTTAATCTCAATCTCTAAGTTATTATGCTAATTTAAATCATTTTGGAATTCTACAGGATTTAACAATGACTTTAGTTGTAGTTCCAAGTTTAGTGCTGCCAGAATTGGCCAAAACTACCAAATATGCCACCAAGTTTGTCAATATCATCAAACCTTTACCAACTCATTCATGTCGCATTCACCAATTTTACCATACTTCTAGTTTTGGGTGCCAAAACACCAAATATGGCATAATATGCTAAAAATGTTGTTGACTCATTCAAGCATTTGAAATTGTTCCCAAAGGTGCTTTGTTTAAGCATGAAGGCCTAACATTACAACACATAAAACATTCATATATAACATCATGTTGGCCCCTTTTCACTATGGCCCCAAGAGATTTACTTCTGTGCATAAACATTCTACACCCTTGGTCACTTATCACTCATAAAATCGAGTCCAAAAAACGAGCTTTAGCTCCTGGCCTTATTTCCTTGGAAATAAAACTTGGCGTTGAGGGGAATAACATCAAGCTCATTCCTCTAGTATTACATGTCTAGTGGGTTCCACCACACTTCCAATGCACAATTATTGATTTTTCCATGTTTTCCACTTCTACCACTTGTACATGCTAACTCGTTCGGGCACCCTGTCACCACGGGGATAAAAATTGAGCTCCTTCAAATATCATGAAGGTTAAACAATCAAGGTGATGTTTCCATGTGTGTAACACCTACTATAATGAGATTCAACCTCCTAGGTGACCTCAAGGAAGTGGAAATGACATAAACATAACATACAATCCTTTTACAACAACAAAAACACCCCCAAGAGGTAACCCAACCATTCATGCCTCTTACCCCTGGGTAACACTGACCTTTTGACCTCTTCGATCCATAGACACAGGTACAGGCTTCCATGCTAGCGTCCAGGAGGCTATAGACGGAGGCATACCACAACATGCCATCCTCCAGGGCCCTAATTCCTCAGTTTTGTGCCAACGTCGCTGGGAATTGAGCCACCTTTTTAGGGCCAAAACCTAGTGTTTTGCCTAGAACTTCATGAAAATTACACAGATGATAAATAACAACATGACAATGATAATGAAGCAACCACATAAATAATAACTCATATGGACCCCTCCTAGCCATCACAGGCATTTTTTCAAACATGTCACAAACATTGGAAGTACATGTGTAAACAAAAAATATGAGCATAGGGATCTCATACTTATCTGAGAATAAAAAAGATGGATTTCTCCCTTGCATCATTAGCTAAAATACAATATATTTGACCATATATATAGTGTACATTCATTTATAAGTAAAAACATAAGTAGATACATACATCATCACTATTAAAATGCATGCTTATAAACAACATAATAAAAAAATAAATATAGTGGATACAACAACAATATAATCCACATAATAAACAATAAAATTATACATCAAATACCAAATAAATGAGATTGTCATTAATGAATGTAAAAACCAACTGGAGATGGGACTTCCATGTTCCACCCGGCCATAGATTGGCTTAGCCAAATCTCTCTTCATCCAATCACCCTCGTGCCATATTCCAAGAATGAATGTGGGACTCATAACCAACCAAAAAGAACAAAAGAAGCATGAATGCTATCGGAGTTATCTACCTACACCGTGAGGAATTTTACTATTTCCTAGTCTCTCAGGCTTTATCGTAATCCACAGTTTGAATCAGGGATCACTAGGCCCTAAACCGAGACATACTCTCCAGTATTTATCGTACATCCCATCCTGGGAATACTACACCAAAATGGAGAGCACCCATCTCTCAGGATTTAATTCAATCCATCCTGGATCACGAGGCCATATACCAAGGAAAACTACCTCTAGTATTTACCGTATATCCCACCATTCACACACAACGATTCCTAGGGCCACCGAGGAAACACAATATCCAGCTTTATCGCAACCCATAGTATAGTTTAGAGCTTACTAGGCCATGTGTTATATCAATTCATAGATCCACCTCACTCGGCTTTAAATCCAATCTGGAAATCCAGCTCAACCAAAGTATGAGAACCCATCTCATCAAGGCTATCCACAAATGGAAAGGTTAGGCTGAAAACATTGTCACAACTAGAAAAACCCATGTCATGAAAGAAAATAACCACATGCAATACCATGCATTCCAAATATAGCGAGGAAAGGGCACATGCAAATCAATACCTGCAGATAATCCTGCTATAGTTTCTTGATCATGTTCTTCCTTGCTTGCTCCTTGCTTCTTCTTGCTTTATTTTCCTTTTTTGCTCCAATTCCAAAGTGCTCCATGAAAAATCTAAGTGTCCAAGATTGAGAGAGAGAGAGAATAGAATGAGATCCATAAGTGTGAGAAAAAAGCTTTCCAACTCATCCTCATAAGCCTTTTTATTAATGAGGTGTTTAATTTCTTCATTTTCCATTATTTTCCTTCAATTTCCTCCTCACATGCTACCTGTGACTATAACACCCTCTTCCCACATCTACTCAAGTAACCAACCTACCAGGTAAAACATGTGACAAGAGGCTACTAATACAAGATTCAACATCCTAGGTGACCTTAACGAAGTGGAGCCAATAGAAACA
Organism: Pinus albicaulis; assembly: GCA_034641835.2. Lineage (NCBI taxonomy): Eukaryota > Viridiplantae > Streptophyta > Pinopsida > Pinales > Pinaceae > Pinus > Pinus albicaulis. The sequence goes on from CM076575.1 coordinate 942,925,672, forward strand.
TAACAAACATACCTTGTACATAATCAATGAAAACCCCATGATCTAACCCAACCTTTAAGGCCTCTTACCCCTAGATCACACTAACCTTTTGGCCTCTTTGAGCCATAGCCATAGCCTTTGCCAATTTTCTTTAAGCATAGTAAATCACGTGAACACTGCACTAGGATGTTTTTCCCAACATTCACCTTGGAATATGTGTCCCATCAACCATGGTTATTATTTTAGCATTATTAAATGGAATTATCACCACAGCTATTACAAAACCCTCCCCCTTGGGAGACATCATCCTCGGTGTTCAATCACACATATACCTCAACAACACCACTAAAAAGCAAACATACTTCCTATGGAGCTTTATAACATAGCTCGATGCAGTATTTACAATGATTTCCCTGCTGAAAAGAAAACCAACATGACATCATAACAACATGACAACTATAATGACATGACACCATACTGCTTATTGGAGTTTTATAACATGGCTCATGGCGGTATTTATATCCATATACATATTTAAATATACCCGATCATCACATCAAAACATATATCAAAACATCATCAAAACGTATGCCAAAAGATACCACATCACACCAAAACCTCTTTGCCTCAACTGGAAAATATGGAAGGATACACAACTCACATTTGATCTGCCATCTCCCATGTAGCTTCATGAGTCCGAAAGTGGTTCGATAACACTTTAACTTGCTCGATTGCTTGATTCCGGAGTATGAGAGTCGGCAAAATGGACTTCAATTTCGACTAGAACTATCCTTCTATCTCCACCTACAATATAGATCAGTTAATCACATGATCAACATATTTAACATATTTCTTAAGAAATGATATATAAAAAACACTATGGAATTTCGTTGTGGAAGGAAGTGCAATTCCATAGGCAACTGATCTGATCCTCTCAATGATCCTGAAGGGTCCACAAAACCTTGGTGTCGGCTTGGCACATGATCCAGTCTGCAAGGAGCTCTTCTTGGGCTTCATGTGCAAGTACACCTGATCCCCAACCTGAAACTTCTTGAACAACATGTTCCCAACTACATAACTCTTTTTCCTATCTTGTGTTTCTTTCAATTTATCCTTGATCACCTGCATTTCTTGTTCCATTTCTCCCAACATCTCTGGTCCAATCAATACCCTATAACTAGATCACTCCAATTGATAGGATTTTTTCAACTCTGCCCATCAAATGCCTCAAATGGACTCATCCTCAATGACTACTGATACTCGTTGTGGTAGGCGAACTCTACCAGTGGAAGATACTCTTCCCACTTACACTATTGATGCATCAGAAACAACCTCAACATATCCTCCAATATCCTTTTGACCCTCTTAGTCTGTCCATCTATCTACAGATGATAATTTGTGTTGAAGGCCAAATCAGTGTCCAACGTGAAAAATAACTCCTTCCAAAACTTGGAAGTGAAATTCTCATCCCTATATGATACAATATTATTTGGAACACCATGCAATCTGATTATGTCTCTGATGAAAACCTGTGCTACATCACTACCCGAGTATGTAGTATTCACTGGAATGAAATGTGCAACCTTTTTCAACATGTCCACAAAAACAATGATGGAATCATGGTTTCTAGCTATCTTGGGAAAACTTGTGAGGAAATACATGGAAATTTCCTCCCATTTCCACTCTGGAATCGCAATTAGCTATAGAAATCCACCTGGATTCTTATACTCTTCCTTAACCATATGAAAATCCAAACATATGGCTACAAAAGTTTCCACATACCTCTTTATATTTGGCCAATAATAGAATCTATTAACTACATTCAATGTCTTTTGATATCCTAGGTGACCTGAATATGATTTCACATGAAACTCACTCAAGATCACCTTCTTGATCTCACTGTTGTCTGGTACATATATCTTGTCTCTAAATCTAACCAATCCATCGATTGTGAGACGATAGTCCAAATCCTGTGCACATGTACCTGTATCACCTGTACTTGTACCTATACCAACACATGTAGTTGTACATGTACCAAAAAATGTATCTGCACCTATTCCGACACTTGTACATATACGTGTACTCTAATAAAACCTATGCACAATCTCCATATACCTATGATCCAGTTGACCTGCATGCAAGATCCTATCTTGTAAGTCCATCCCATAGGAGCTCATAGGTGCTATGTGATTTACCTGTACATTAATACTAAGAGCATCTGCAACCCTGTTCTCATTTCCCTTGATGTAATTGAACTCGAAGTCAAACTCACTGATCATGGAAAACCATATAGCCTGTCTAGAGTTCATATTTAGCTGGTTAAAAAAGTGCCTCAACCGAATGGGATCGCTCATTAATACAAATATCTTGCTAAGAATATAGTGCCTCCACATCTTAAGTGCATGTATGATCACTGCTAGCTCAAGATCATGTGTCGGGTAGTTCTTCTCGTGGTCATACAGTTTCTATGACTCATAGCATATCACCTGTCCATCGTGCATAACGACTCCACCAAGTCCTCTCTTTCAATCATTTGTACACACTACAAACTCCTTGTCTGTATCTGTAATATTTAACACTGTATAATTTTTCAACAACTTCTTAAGCTGCTCAAAACAAGCCCCACACTCCTCTCTCCAATCAAAATTCTTACCTTTCCTTTGTAATGATTTAATAGGATAAGTAATATGTGATAAGTTCCTGATGAACCTCCTATAATAACCTTCCAATCCCATGAAAGACATCACCTCATATAAATTCTTAGGAGCTACCCACTCCATGAAGGCTCTTATATTTTCTGGATCTAGTGCAATGCCCTCCTTAGAGAACACATGTCCCAAGTAGTGTACCTCAGTATGGAAGAAATTGCATTTTCTTAGCTTAGTATAAAAGTAATGGTCTCTAAACAACCTCAATACTACTTCCAAATTCTCGACATGAGCTTCCTCATTTTTAGAATACACCAATATGCCATCAATAAACACAATCACAAACGTGTCCAAATAAGGATACAATTTTTTTTTCATCAAACACATAAATGTACCTGGGGCATTAGTTAAACCGAATGGAACTGCAACAAACTCATAATTCCTATACTTGGTCCTAAATACGGTCCTATAGATGTCCTTCTCTTTGATGTGTAACTAATGATAACCTGATATCCAGTTGATCTTAGAGAACACTGTTGCTCCCTTCAGTTGATAGAGAAAATAATCAATCCTTGGCAATGGGTGCCTAATATTGATGGTCAGTTTGTTCATCTGCTTGTAGTTAATGCAAAATATGAGAGTGGCATATTTCTTCTTCACAAAAAAAATTGGCGCACCCCATGACGATACAATTAGACTAATGTACCCTTTGTCAAGAATATTTTTCAACTGGAAATTTAATTCTACCAACTCAGGTGTGCTCATCCTGTAAGGTGCCTTCTATTTTTGAGTTGCTCCTAGCATCAAATCAATAGAAAAGCATACTTCCTTGTGTAGTGGAAACTCTGAAATCTATGTTGGAAACACATCCTGAAACTATTATAGAATTGGATACTTGTTCAACACATCTACATCCTCGACTTCCTTAAATTTTTCACTAGAGATATGAGCTACAGATATTACACACCCTTTCCTATGACTACGCTTGGCCTGCATGGCTGTTACCATCGTGACAAATGTGGTTTTCTTCTTTCCCTGTAGGAATCTTGGTTCCCCATTTTCATCCAAGCACTCAATAGCTTTTTCATAGTAGTCTACCTTGGTCCGGTGAAGATATAACCAATCCATACCCAATATCATACTGTATGATACCAAAGACAATATATCATGGAAAATTATTTTAATTTTATCAACTGACACTCTTCCTTCAAGTGTCCACTCTTCATAGTAATTTTTGAAATTTTGTTTGATCCACTCATAAAAAAATGTTCAACTTCTTTGAGTGATCTTTAGCATTAAAATATGTTCATCCATAAGTATATTCATTAGAATAATTTCTAATGCTATTTAAGGATTTATTTAGGGATAACCTCTAGGAGTCTCTCGTGGGTCTCTATGCAAAAATGCACTCTTTCTTCTACTAACATCAATTGAGTTCTTATTATGTATTTTTTACGAAAATTATTTATTTTTTGCTACCACCACTCTAGAATCTCCTCCATAATCAAAATATATGTATGCATGCTTGCTTAAAATTGAGTTAAAAACTAGGGCAAGGGAACCAATGTTGTAATTTGGGGACTTTTAAGAAATTACTAGTAGGATACCAATCATGGAGAAATATAATTTACAATATAAATTGACACAAATTGACACACAAACATATAATTTTATCAAAGGTGTAAACACAAGAGAAAAGCACTTATGATTAATATGCAATTTTTATGTGTTAATTATAAAGTGTTTAGGAATGGTTATGGTGCGTTTTCTTGAGATTAAGGCTTGCAATAGAACACTTCAGGCCTAAATAATTATGACAGTAAAGGGAATGAGAGGGAATAGGATAAGAGAAAACCCCTAAGATCTTGTAGCCATTCAAAATAGGAATGGAAAGTTAGCACACCAAGGAAGCAATGATTTGGCTTCAAACTGTAGTGAGGGTTTCCAAAACACCCACAACCACAAATATTAGTCTAGAAACCCTAGAAAACCATTGTATATGCCTACAGTCACAAATTTTCCAATAAAAATGAAATTGTAATGATGAAGAAGCCCTTCAAATGCATGTGGCTAGGCCTAGTATACCTATTTGACCTTGTGGTCAGGATAGAGAGAGGCTAAAATCCTTATGACCAGGCCTAAGAGGGTCTACATGATGAAAAATGGATCACCAACTCTTTAGAACCCTTCCTCAATGAAATATAGGTTTTCCAAATGAAATATTAGCTAGAAAAACACATAATTTTCAAGCCCTAATAGATAAAAGTATTATAATTCCAATATAATGATGAAAAAATTCTCAAACCCTTGGAAAAATTGATTTTAAGCCTGCAATAAGAGTTAGGCCAGACAATAAACAGATGGGAGAGAGTTAGATTACTTCCAATCCCTGCTACTAGGCCTAGTAGTCCTCTTTAGGGCTGCTGATCCCTTTTTAAGGCTAGTTTAGGGTTCTAAGAGCCACTTTAGGCCTGCATTTGTGTCCTAAATGCCTTTTTTTTCATGCGGCTAGGGTTTACTAACGTTTAGGGTCTGCGAGACTAATAATAAAGTTCCCTTATTAATGTGCAACACCACTTATAATATACCTCCGTTATGTCCACCTCTATGTTATATCAATGATATATTTATATGTGACATTAAGTTACAAGGTAATTGTAACTATGTAACTACCTTTGTTGGTGAATTTGATTATGTGGTCGAATAATTTATGTTCCAAATTAGACAATTGAATAATATCGACTATAATGTCTAATCAACAAATTTGATTAGCCCTTCCAACACACTACAAATAAATAACCACTAATTAAAAATCCTAGGGAATGTAGTGTGACTAAAATTTAAAGTTAATTTGGTATGAAGCTAAGAAAGACTATATCCCACTAAGAAGAGATCAAAATTTTGATAAATTAGTGTTTAAAATGAACTCAACTATGAGTGTTGGTTAAAGGAGGAGCCATGGGTTAAAGAGCTTGAAGGTGCTTTAAATGTTTTAAGCTTATTGTTTAATGAAAAGAATATACTTTCTGTAATTTATACCATTTTCAATTTCCAAATGAATGCATGCCTTATATATTATATTGTGATTTATTGTGCTAATGCTCATTTTGGTGGATAATATTATTTGGGATGATTTTGGTCATTTTTTCCAAATTATAGGTGATAGGATCCAAATGATTGCATCTTTGAAGTAGCCACCAGTCAAGGAGAAGTTAGGATCAACCTCTAGAAGTAAGGTGTGTCCCTCTTCTTCCTCCTCTTTATTTCATGGTTTTTTACACATAGGTAAATAGGGGATTATAAAATGTCTACCATTTGTTTATAATAAGTTAGTGTGCAAGCCTATGGGATAGAATCTCTAGTAACATAGAGGAAATCCATATAAACACTAAGAGTCATGTTAAAACTTGTATAGGGAAAAGGTCATTGCTAATGCTTCATGTTTCATAGTAGAATGATTTCTTTCATATTTTTTTAGTTTCCTACTAGGACACACATTAGGGTGGTTGACCGTCTCTGATTGGGTTTAGCTAAGATAGCTATAACCACAACATTTGAGGCATCAACATGAACACAAAATTACTTTTCCTAATAATGGAATCTTGGTATTAGAGATTCTACTGATTTTATTTAGGTAGTTTGAATGATGTATTGCATTCATCACCTAGATGAATTTGACATATTTTCATAGCTATTTGTCAATGAGAAAGGTTATCTTAGAGTAATGGTGAATATAGTTTATAATTATTCATTATATTATCACACAAAAACTAACCACCTAGTCGAAATAAATATCCAATATATCCCCCTTATCTCCACCTTTATGTTATATAAATGACCTATTTATATGTATCATTCAGTTATAAGGTAGTTATAACTTCCTAACCACCTTTGTTAGTGGGTCCAACTATGTGGTAGATCAACTTAATTTTTTACTTAGACAGTTGACTAATATTTACTATCGGGTCTAATCAACAAAGTTGATTAGACCTTCCAAAACAATGCAAATAAATAACCACCAACTAAAATTTATAGCACAAGTAGTGTGACAAAAATCCAAAGTTAATCAGGTATGAAACCAGGCAACACTATATATCAATACCATAAAAGTAGACAAATACAACTTGAGGGAAAGTTGTGTTCCCAGGTTGAAAATTTCCATAAGTGTCTAATAACTAGAGGAATGATTGAGATGAGAGAAGCATAAAAACCATAGAAAAGACTGGAATATGTCCATACCTCAAACATTCAAGCTATATTTATCAAACATAATTTATTTCTTGCTACACAAATTAATTCACATATGAGAGTGGTAGAGAAAATAATCCCACACTATATTTCACTATGTCACTACATATAATTCCCATGCATAAAGTGGCCATAATGCCGAGGGGGACACAAAATAGTATGTTCCTATTACTACACATTTCCATAGATTTAGCTTTGTACCTTAGTTTTCTTAACATTTGTTGGTCCATTCCAATGATAAAACATGTGAAAGAATGTTGCACCAAAATCCTTTATCTCCTACTTATCCCCTAGAATAAACAAATAAAATGAAATTGAATTATTAATATATATTTTTACTACATGAAGGATATTCATGGAATAACCTATTATGATGATTTCATTTAGTTATTGAGCTTTGAAAAGAATCTCATTCTTTTATAAAGAGTTCATGCCTTAGATTCGTTACTCATTACTAATATAATTCCTAAAGTAAACTCATTTCTAAATTTTTGAATGGAAGTCATAAATGACACCCCATTTATATCATCGATATGATATTTTAATTCTTATGAAATATATATATATATATAACTTAAAAAAAAAATCCAGAGTAAAATAGTATTCTTATGCACTTAATTCTTATATAAAATATGTGGTATCAAATATAAATAAATTTGTAATAATATGAATTAGTTTAATGTATTATTACTATTATTAATTGATTTTGTTTTCTAAATGTTTAAATAATTTTAAGTAAATTTTTAAAAGAATATAAGAATTTTAATTCTCATTTAATTTTGATGTTTTCAAAAAATACTTAGCATGTGGTAATAAGATGTTAAATGATTTTAATGAAATAAAATAGTAAAGTCACATTAGTAAATGTGGTTGATATATGTTGAAGGCATATATCAATCAAATGCACAATCAAATTAGTGATGATGATGATGATGGTTAACATCCACTGAGACCAAACTTTGGTCTATCGGACCTATAGTTTTCTTAGTTCTTAATTTTCTGGCTTCTCGTCTTTCTTGGCGAGATTGGTGTTGTAGCTTTCTTTTTCTTCTCTACGGTCTTCCAACTTTCTTTATCTTGCAACTCCTTCATTTCTTATGATTCTTGGGACACTGGTGTCTTATCTTTGGGATCTAGGAGATCTGATTTGCTGCTAAATGAAGATTTCTTTTGTACGGTATTCGAATCCTCAAAATTTTTGATGCTTGAGGGGCTCTCGACTTCGTTTTTTTGTTGTTGGGCGGGGCTTTCCCCCTGCTTGTCTTCAGGGTTGTTTCTTTCTTGCCTGATTTCTTGCGATTCAGAGTTTTCTAGAGAGTATTCTTCCTTGATGACAGTGTAATGTTCCTTTTGTGCTCCTTCCCACCATGTAGATCTATGGTGATTCTTTCCAGCAGAATTTTTCTGGGAGACTTTTGGAATTTTTTTGGCTAGATGGCCTGTCTCAAAGTAGGATCGACATCTGAAGAGGACACTTTCATAGTTAATTTTCTAGTTCCATACATAATATTTTCTTGTTAGGATTATTTTAGCTGGGAATCTAGCGCTGAAGTCCATTTCTACACAGATGCATGCATTGGTGGTTCTGACATATTCCTCTTTTTCTGGACACCTGCAGTAAAATTTCCCAATTGAATTTCCAATGGATTTTAGCGAGGAGAGATTCCAGAGATGCAAAGGTAGGTTTGGAAATATGACCCAAACTGTTGCTAAGGTTATGAATGTTGTTGAGGGATCAAATGATGGGTTCCATGGCTTCATGAATAGACCCGATTTTTCCCAAAACCAAGGGCCGAAATCTAAAATGCATTATCTGCTTTCAGAGTTTTCAAAATCTACTATAAAGAAACCCTTAGCATAAGGGTAGATATTAATTTCATCAGAAATAACAGGCTTCCATACCTCTGAGATCCAACTGTTGAGAGCTATCAGTCGTGGCCAAAAGCCATTAAACCTACATATTAAGACAATTTCAAAAAAATTTAAGGCCTCATCCAATGAGGCCTTGACCACCTGCACAGTGGGAGCTAGGGCTTCACTTAAAATATGGGCAGGAACTTGACTCTCAGAGGCAAACAGAACTGGGCCGAAAATTATCTTCACGAAGCTAGGAGCCATACTATGGAAGAGATGCTATCAAAACCCGCAGAAGAGATAACCATACACTTCTATTTATACTTTCAACAGTTTCCCTGCAACAGTTCAGGACTATTATAAACAGGACCCTCCCACTTTTTCAGTGAACCTCGTTACAGGATTTCGCACTTCAATTCTAGATTTCAGATAGCAATTAATTGTATTCTTATGAATACCTGATCATGCTAACAAATGTGATTGGTATACACCTTCATTATGATTAGTATGATGATTATTATTAATAAATATTACTACTATTATTAATTAATAATATTATTTTTATTGTTAATTAAATTTAATAGTTTTATTAATTAAAAAATATTATTAAAAATTTATTTTTAATTAATACATTAGATAATTAATTATTGTTAATTATTTAATAATGATATTTTTAATTATCTAATAACTAAATATTGTTAATTATTTAATAGTTAAATAAATAATTAAATATTTTTAAATAAATATTATTAATTAATTAATTCATCAAATAATTAATTCATTATTGATAATTAATCAATTCATAAGTAATAATAAAAAACTAATCATTTATTATTAATAAAAACTAATTATTATTATTTCTATTAACTAATTATTATTATTAATATTTTTATTTATTGACTAATAATTAATTAACTACTTATTATTATTATTATGAAATAATTAATATACATAATGTTTTTATTTATTTATTAATATAAATGTTATTAATTTTTATATATTTACGTCGTAAGACATTCTTATTTGAAAACAACTCCCCTAGGTGTCACTGTGTCAATGTCTGAGCCATTGGATCAAATGTTAGATGATTGAAATGTTTTAGGCCATTACATTCACAAATAAAAGTTTTATATATGTTTTTTATAATGTTAGTTTTTTTTAATAAGTGATTGAATTTAGGTTTTGGTGACTTTGTCAAATTACACAAAAATAAAAATAAAAGTAAATTAAATAAAAAGATTGACATATTGTAATGAAAATTTTAACTAGGTCAAATTAAAAAAAATAATAATACTAAACTATAAAAAAAACCCATGGTATTGACTCATGGTATTCATGTGGAATGTGGTTTATGTAAAGGGGGAAATTAAGATGGCCTAACTCTGGATCTACTAAGAGCCAAGAGGAATCAAATGTCTTGATATGCAAACCTCATTGATCCCTCTCATCAATAATATAGATCTAAACTAATTATTTAATAAAATTATTTACTAAATTATAAAAACAACCCATGGTATTGACTCATGGTATTCATGTGGAATGTGGTTTATCTAAAGGGGGAAATTAATATGGCCTAACTTTGCATCTACCAAGAGTCAAGAGGGATCAAATGTCTTGATATGCAAACCTCATTGATCCAACTAATTATTTAATAAAACTATTTTAAAATGTTTATAACCATTATTATTTTAAAATTTCACTTAATAAAATGTATCTAAATTTCCATACATCCAAATATACATAGTTTTTCTTGTTCTATATTATTTTTGTTACAACTATTTTATTATTCCAAAAATAGATGGTTTTTTTGTTATATATTATTTATGTTACAATTGTTTTATTATTCATGAGTAATATTTCTTAATATATAAAAAATTAAATTAATAATGAAATTTTTTAAAATATGTGATATTTTTAAATTTCCAAATTTCATAATTCTCATTTCTTAAATAACGCTAAATTTACCTTTAATTAGTTAATTGTAATAGTTTGTAACTACATAATAGTTTGTAACTACAAACATACTCTTTCTTTCACTAAAAGCAAACTATATACATATCTTTAATTACCTAATTTTAGCTAAAAAAAACTTACATGTTTTTTACTTTATAATCATAAACAATTTTCATATTATATGATGTCAAACTTACTCAAATTTTTATTCTGAAATTTTAAACAATGTTTCCCACTACATAATTTTAGCTTTTATAATTTATTTATTTATTTTTCAATTCCAAACAAAACTTACAAAAGAAAAAGCCCACTTAGTCCTTATTGTAGATTATAGTTTTACAAAATTGACACTATGATTAACAATAGAGTAAGTTGAGACAACCTTAAGGGGTTTTTTTGTACAATTTTTATCAAAACCTTTCCCTCCATCCAATATATAATGTAGAGTCTTCTAAAGAGAGAGTATATTTTATCTTATAACTTGATCCACAATCAAAGACAATGGCTAGGGATTTCACAAGTTATTAGTTTATAACTTGATCCATAATAAAAGAAAATGGCTAGGGATGTCACAAGTTATCATTCGCACACTGATGTATTGACGTTCTTAGTTGAAATGGATCCTATTAGATGCATGGTGGCTAGAGACACTAAAAAATTCAAAAAAGATATATGTTATGACATCCATGTTGTCTACAAACCATCCAAACTTCCCATCTTATACAACAATTTCTAAAAATAACCACTCAATTTACTCTCCAATTTTTGAAACCCCCACCCATGCTGGGGAGATCACACTGTAAAATCTAATGTTCCTCTGGTTTTTTTAAGGGGTTCATAGACAAAACAGACAACAAGAAAGTCAATATTGTCGTATTATAACTGATTTTTGAATCATTGTGACAAACAAAACATCACATTAGCTCACATAGTATATATAATTCTATAAGGATCTAAGATGATAACAAATTTTGAATCATGATAACTAGGTGAAAACCAAAACTAAGTTGTAGCCACAAGCAAAAAATCTCAACAACTCACATAATATATCCAAGGTTGCAATGAACCCCATACATTTTGATGGACCTCATGGGAATTTTATTGCACATAGAACACCATCCTAATAATTCTATACTCTTGATCAATTTAGAATACCCTAGGAGGTGTAAAAAATATAAACAAAAAAAACAACAAGAAAGTCAATATTGTGGTATAATAACTGATTTTTGAATCATTGTGACAAACAAAACATCACATTAGCTCACATAATATATATAATGGCATAAGGATATGAGATGATAACAAAGTTTTGAATCATGATAACTAGGTGAAAACCAAAACTAAGTTGTAGCCACAAGCAAAAAATCACAACAATTCACAGAATATATCCAAGGTTGCAATGAACCCCATACATTGTGATGGAACTCATGGGAATTTTAGTGCACATAGAATGCCACCCTAATAATTCTATACTCTTGATAAATTTAGAATAACCTAGGATGTGTAAAATATTTTAATAAGAAACTAGATTTGTAATAATGAAATATAAAACTATAACTTAAATTTGTGAATTTACTTTGTATTTTTTTCTTATGTATATAGAGAAAGAATAAACCATGTTTGGAGTTAAGAAAATGAACCATAACATAAATAACAATATCTCCTTTCAAAAATGTCTCCATATTAAAATGACATTCACTTTCTTGTATACCAAGGCTATTGTTCTTCATATACAATTTTTAATAAGCATGCAAATGGCTCTTAGATATGTAGATAAACTTGAAGTAAACTCTATTTTTGTTAATAAAAAATATCTTTATTTACATCTATGCTAAATAGATTGTACTTGAATGTATTTAAAATATCTTATTTGAGTTACGTGCTAGATTATTAATCACCAAAAGATTTTCACCCCCAATTTCCTATTTCAATATCTATAACAAAATTTGTATATATGTGAACATATTATGTTGGTTTACATATATGTTTTCACCCCCAATTGCCTATTTCAAAATCTATAACAAAATTTTTAGGTTGATAACCCTTATCATCAATATCTTTGAAACCTCCACGACTTGCTTCCATGGAAGCAAAATTTTCCTTTCATTCCTTTACGATGACTTGTTCTCTGCAACATCTTATTTCCTCTAGGCTACTCTTTCCTATGCTATTGCCTTCTTATTTCTTATAGGCTACTCTTTCCTATGCTATTTCCTTACGATGTTTCTTTTGCAACATATGGTGCAATTGCTAGTTTATATTCAATATTATTATATAATTAAAATCAATGATTTATATTTAAGTCAAGGAATAATTTGTTGGAAATTTTGTCATTGATGGCAAAGGAAAAGCCTGCATCGACCTGCTAAGAAAACTGCATAGAGTTGCATAGGGAAAGAAGGCCACCAGATTGAAGATCTGGCCAGCCAGTAGTTGTAAGTTAATTCATTATGTAAATAAGAAATGTTTCAGTATATTTGTGCCTTGTGGATTTAATTCATGTGTGAATATTTGGGCTCTTGATGGATGATGATTGATTCTGTGTAATTGAAGTTCGAATCCCATAAGTAAGGATATGAGCAGAGTGATAAAAATCTGTACAATCTATAATAGGAATCTCTGTGTGAAAGGCAGAATTGAAATCCTGTGTATGATTGAGTTCTGGTGATACTCTGTCCTTATGCATGTGCGAGAGTGTTTGACTCTGCAATACTCCGTCCCTGTGTTAATTTATATACTCCTGAATGCTCGTAGTTATACGCTGCTATGTATATATTGAAAATATATTAATCATGTGCGAATAGACTGTGGAATGACTGATGTTCTTGTCTGATTCATATTGGTCAAGGTTAAGAGTCATGTATTATGATTCACTGAAGTTAACAGTGGCATGGTGTTGCAATTCCACATAAGAAACGAAGGAGCGAGGTAGTAATGTGAAAAAATCATCGTTGAGCCAGTGCGAGGAGGAGAACCCTTTTAAATAATAAAGGACGACAGAATGTGAAGTTAGGCGGAACCTTGAGCCAAAAGGGCGGAACCAAGAAGAGTGAACAGTAAAGGTGGTTTCTAGTTTTCATCGCACCACCTTTACACGGTGGGTGGTATTCAAGAGATTGGGAGCGATTCCACAGGACGGGCGACACGTGTCCCAGAGCAAATTTTCAAAACCACTCTCACTACGCGCCATCACGCGTTATTGTTCGCGCATCTTCGCCGAGCGATATCCGTCCGATCAAATGAGGCGGCGCGACGCGATAACAACCGTCGATTGAAGAAATCCATTAACAAGTGGGCTCCACGGAATATGTATGTATTATAAAATACATCCGGATTGATATGAAGGTTTAATATGGTGCACGTATTCAATTGAGCCATCGTTTATATATGTGGGCCCGGAGCCAGAGGTTCATTATGAGTGGTTTAGTTAAATTAAAGCTTGATACACACACACACACACACACAAACACACACACACACAAACACACACACACACACAGATATATATATATTTAAAATTTCCAAGGTCTGAACATTCGAGTAAGCATAAGAAGACAGTTATATGACTGCATGCGTATAATCAAAGAACATAAGTGACAATGTATATATAGAATTTGCACTAAGACAATGAGGACAGAGTAGTATGAGAAAACATTGTATCTAACATTGAACGGAGGCCACGATCATAGATTGATATAGCATCGTATGTGAGCTGGATGACATCATTTTGGATATGTGTAAGGGTTCTATGCAACATAGATGTTTTTACATAAAACTGGGGGCTTTTACAATCTTTGAAGGAGGTTCCTACAGTTAGAAGAATTGCCAGGTTTAAGAGGGACTGAGTACAAAGGTGTAGGAAGGTGGTTATATATGCAAGAGGATTTGATTAACATCTCAAATCTCAGATTTGAGATGCTAAATATTTCAGATTCATTGGTTTAATTTCCAGTTCAGTAAATAGAGTATCAAAACTGCCCAGGTTAGAGAATGTAAACAGGCAGCCCGAGAATAGAGATGGTAATGTACAGACATCACCCAGATTCATATGTATTTGAGAATAAAACCTGAAAAGCAGTTATATATGTAGCTGGTGCACACAGTGAACAGGTGAATAAACACAGGGATGAAAATGTGGGCCTAACGGAGGTGAACAAAGAATGTAGGAATTGAAAAAGTCACAGGGAATTTTGCAGGCATGATGAACAGAAGTATGCAGATCAGTTACTTAACAGCAGCAGAAAAGAAAAATTCAGTAAAGCCAAAATCCAGAAAAGGAGCTGAGTGAAATTGAAATGTGTAATTGAAAATGTGAATGTAAATGTTGTAATTAATTTTTTATTGTTTGTGATGCATTGGCAAGTCTCCGGTAGGAAAACAAAACTCCCACTGTAGTATTGAAATTAATGTATATTGTTATATTTTTCTGAATGAGCGGGTAAAAGAAATGAGAAGGCAGAAGGCAAAAAGTCAGGACTATTCACTTCAAACTCCCTGAGGAGTATAAAAAGTCATGTGATGAACTCTATATATAATATCAACTTGATATGCATAAGAGAGGTTAGAGAGAGTAAGGATAGAGAATGAAAAGCATAGAAGATTGAGGTAGAGAAGATAAGGAAGAGAGGAGCAGAAAGAGATGCAAACATATCTTGTGATAAATTGAGGAAGTTGGAGCTTCCCTATCAAGTTGAAGCTTGATAGTTGTCAGTTGTAGCTGACTGAGGTTGGAGCCTCCTGTAGGTTGGTGCCTGCAGAAAATTGAAGAGAGTTGGAGCTTCCTTGCAAGTTGTAGCTTGCAGAATTGAGGTTGGAGCCTCCTGTGGGTTGGTGCATGCAGAAAAACAGTGGTGAGAGGGAGTTGGAGCTTGCCTTTGCATCACAACAATAATAAGATGTGGTTTTCTCCCTTTATGGGTTTCCACTTATATCTACTGTCTCTATCTGTGTTTCCTGTGTGCTGAGATGATTTATCAAATCTGCTTAATGTTTGCTGCTCTCATAATAAGTTTAATGTCACATTAATTTAATACTTGCTGCAACATATTAAGACTGTTCATATACTAAGGTTGATTATAAAAGTAAGCTATAAATAAGCTGATGAAAAGTCAAAATTTTCTCATGTATGTATTGAACTGATTCACCCCACCCCCCCTCTCAGTTCAAATAAAATTCAACAATTGGTATCAGAGTCGGTTCCTTTGTACTAGTTTAACAACTGAAAGGAGATTCTAGGTTCTCAGGATGGCTAGGAAAGAAGGATGCTCAACCAATAAAGCCCCTTTCTTTACAGGTGCAAATTATGCATTCTGGAAAATCAGGATGAGGACATACATAATGTCTCTAGGAATAGAAGTTTGGGGTGCTGTGGAATTAGGATATGCCCCAAAGGCAACTGACTCAGAGAAAGAATCCAAACAAGATTTTGTAGCTAACACAAAAGCCATGAATGCCATCTTGAATGGATTGTGTGAAGCAGAGTTTATCAAAGTAATACACAAAGACACTGCCAAAGAGATGTGGGATACTCTGGAGAACATCCATGAAGGAGAAAAGAAAGTAAAGACTGCCAAACTTCAAGTCTATAGAGCCCAGTTTGAGAACTTAAAAATGAATGATGATGAAGACATTGACAGTTTCTTCCTAAAAGTTGCAAAAATTGTTAACAATATGAAAGCTCTTGGAGAAACCATGCCAGAAAGTATAATTGTGCAAAAGATTCTAAGATCTCTTCCATCCAGGTTTAATCCCAAGGTGTCTGCAATAGAAGAAACAGCTGATTGGGAGACCTTGACCATGAACCAGCTACTTGGAAATTTAACAGCATGCGAGATGAGGCTCCCACAAAAGAAGCCAAGTACGAGAGAGGCAGCCTTTAAAATAGAAAAGAAGAAAGAAGAAGAGGAAGACATATGCTCTTGCTCGGATGAAGAAGAGGCAAAATTTGTCAAGAAATTGGATAGAGGCTTAGGTAAATACAAAGGTAAACTTCCTTTCAAATGCTTTAACTGTGGAAGAGTTGGACACTATGCTGCTAAGTGTCCTCACAAGAAAGTAAGGAATCAAGCTCAAGAGTCAGAGAAAAATACATCAAAGAACTGGCAGAAAGGAAAGAAGTTCAGCAGAAAATCCTTCTATGCTCAACAAGACAGCAGTACATCTGAAGATCCAGATGAACTCTCAAGTGAAGATGGAACCTCTGAATTTTTATTGATGGCTATAGAAGAACTTGAAGGTCTCTTGCTAGAAGATGAAGAAGAAGAAGGTGAAGTCGACCTTGAGGGGGAGCTAAGAAGTGCTCTGGAAGAGATTGATAGACTCAAGCTGAAATGCAGAAAACAAAAGCACATTCTCCTCAAGTATGTACGAGAAGAACATAATTTAGAAGTCCTGATGCAGCTAAAGATAGAGCTTGAAGAAGCCAAGAAGATAGAGGACATGTTACTTAAGCAAATCAAGGAAAAAACTCAGGAACAAGAAAATTTGGAAGAAGAAGTAGTATGTCTCAGGAAGAAATTAGAAAATGCTCAAAGGAAAGTGGTTATAAACTCTTCTCAAACAAAAAGCTCTAGTAAGTTGAATGGATTTCTGGTTGCTCAAATATCGCCTATGATAAAAACTAGAATAGGCTATGAAGGAGAATCAAGTAAAAACAAAGAAAAGGAAAATAGAGAGATTATTTTTGTGAAAGCAAAGAAGGATGATGAAGCAGCTCAAATAGTGCCTACAAAAGAAGAAACTTGTAAGGAAGGAGACAAAACCTAGAAAAATCCTCTAATAACAAAGAATGAAAGAAATACTCAAACAATAGGAAAAGATTTATATGCCCCTAAGTATGTCAAATTTGAAAGCCATCAAAGGAGATTCTTCCCTCCTATGAAGAATGCCACTTGTTATGTCTGCCACAAGCAAGGACACATTGCTGCATATTGTCATGCAAGGAGGAGTAATTTAAACTAGAAAAATATGCAAACATTGAAGAGACTGTCTCAAACAAACAAATGGAGAAAACAACCTTACATCAGGTATGAAAATAATTTCTATGGTTATTGTTTTCATTGTAAGGAATTTGGCCATAAAATTATTGAATTTAGAAAGTATGGACAAAGATTGATGTTCAACACCTCAAGGAGGTTTATGAATCAAAGAAATTTTTTTCATACTCACAATTCTGCAAAAAATATGATCAAATGCTGTATATGCAATCAAGTTGGACATATACCTTCCAAATGTCCTCTGAAAGGATGTGATTCATCATCTCACAAAAGATACCAAACAAAAGGATGCCTCTAGTGGAAAAAGAAGAAGAATAAGTGTGACCTGGCTCTAACTGTTCAAGATCTGAAAATCCAATGGTATCTGGAGAGTGGCTGCTCAAAACATATGACTGGAGACAGGAGAAAATTTATAACTTTTGATGAAAAGAAAAATGGTAATGTTACTTTTGGCAATGATAAATCAGGAAAAATCAGGGGAAAGGGCTTAGTCAGCTTAGATAATGGCAGAGGTAAGGCCCAAGATGTACTATTTCTAGATGGGCTGAAGGAAAATTTGTTGAGTGTCAGTCAAATGTGTGATAAAGGCTGCGAAGTTCTTTTCAGAGCACAAGACTGTGAAGTGAGATCAAGCACCACAAGTAAGACTCTGCTCAAAGCTGTTGGAACAGAGAGCAATGTTTACATCATGAAAGAGGAAGATGAAGCATGCCATCTTAGCAAACTTGATGAGTCATGGTTATGGCATAGGAGATTGGGACATCTCAGCTTCGATCATATCATTAGACTGAGCAAGAAGAAAGTGGTCAGAGACATGCCAGAAATAAAAAGGCCTTCTAATACCATATGCAAATCTTGTCAATTGGGTAAACAGACCCGCACATCCTTTAAGGCCAAAGATGAGTTATCAACAAGAAGACCACTCCAGCTTGTGCACATGGATCTATGTGGACCTGCAAGAACTAAAACACCAAGTGGAGAATCCTACTTTATGCTGATAATAGATGATTTCTCCAGAATGACATGGGTTGCTTTTCTCAAGAATAAATCGGAAGCTCTCGACAAATTCAAAATATTCAAAGCATTAGCAGAAAATCAGATAGGATGCAAGCTAAAATGCATCAGATCAGACAGAGGAGGTGAAATCATAGATTATGACTTTGCAGATCTGTGAAATGAATATGGCATAAAACAACAATTTACTATTGCAGGGACACCTCAGCAGAATGGAGTAGCAGAGAGACAAAATAGATATGTTCAACAAATTTCCAGAGCCATGATGCAAGAGAGTAATATTACTCAAACCTTCTGGGCAAAAGCAGTACATACAACAGTGCATATCCTTAATAAAGCTCACTTAAGGCCAAGCAGTGACAAGACTCCCTATGAACTATGGCATGGAAAGCTAGCTTCAATCAAACATTTTAGAATTTTTGGAAGCAAGTGTTATATAAATAATAATGATGAAAATATTGGGAAATTTGATGCAAGAGCAGTTGAAGGGATTTTTCTAGGATATGATTGCAAAATTAAAGGGTATAGGTGCTACAACAAGACTCTTCGAAAAATAGTTGAAAGTATTGATGTGAGATTTGATGAAGAACTTCCAAACAATACAAGAGATACAAACTACTGCAGTCCATCAGACAACCATGAAGAAGAAAACCAGAATGATGATGAAACATGCAAGACAACAGAAGATGTAGAGCTAAGCTCAAAAGCCCCTTCAAGATACACTCAAAAGAATCATCCTGAAGATCAGATCATAGGAGACAAGAAAGCAGGGGTCCAGACAAGAAGGCAGCTAACAGAACAAACATAAGAGGTATACATAGCCATGTTATCACAGATAGAGCCAAAGAGATTTGAAGAATCCTGCAAGGACAAGTATTGGGTAAAGGCAATGAATGAAGAATTAGACCAAATTGAGAAGAAAAATACTTGGGAACTAGTTCCTAGACCAATTGAGAAAAATATCATTGGCTCAAAATGGGTATTCAAGAATAAAATGAATGAGAAAGGACATGTAATCAGGAATAAAGCCAGACTAGCTTGCAAAGGATATTCACAAATCGAAGGACTTGATTATGATGAAACATTTTCTCCTATAGCCAGAATGGAAGCCATTAGAATGTTTTTGGCCTTTGCATGCCACCAAGACTTCAAGGTATATCAAATGGATGTGAAATCTGCATTTCTGAATGGAGATCTAGAAGAACAAGTCTACATGGAACAACTAGAAGGTTTCACTTTAACAGACAAAGAAGACTATGTGTGCAGACTTAAGAAGGCTCTATATGGACTGAAACAGGCTCCTCGTGCTTGGTACTCAAGACTGAATAAGTATCTGCAAAAACAAGGCTTTAAGAGAGGTGGAGTAGACAACAATATATACATAAAAGCCCATAAAAATGAACTCCTGATTGTTGTAGTGTATGTTGATGACATTATGTTTGGAAGCAACAGAGATGAAATGGAAAAAGGGTTTGCTGAGGAGATAAAATCAGAGTTTGAGATGTCCATGATTGGAGAACTCAGTTTCTACTTAGGACTTCAAATTCAGCAAAAGAACACAGGTACATTCATCTCACAGGAAAAATACTTAAAGGAAATGTTGAAAAAATTCAAAATGAAGGACTGCAAACTTGTATCAACTCCCATGATCACGGGATTGAAGCTGTGTGCTGATGATGGATCTGCTGATATAGATCAAAAACTCTACAGATCCATGATAGGAAGTCTGCTGTATCTGACAGCATCAAGACCAGACATCATGCTAGCAGTAGGACTAGTGGCTAGATATCAAGCATCACCTAAACAAAATCACCTTCTTGCTATAAAAAGAATATTCAGATATCTACAAGGAACAACACTGTATGGGCTTTGGTATCCTAAAGGAAAAAATTTCACTTTGACAGCATACACAGATGCAGATTAGGCCAGCTGAGTGGATGACAGGAAAAGTACAAGTGGAGGTGCATTCTATCTAGGAGAAAGTTTGGTGGCATGGTTAAGCAAGAAACAAACATCTATCTCTCTATCTACAATAGAAGCAGAATATATAGCAACAGTAGCATGCTATACACAAGTCATGTGGATGAAGAAAACCCTCCAAGACATGAAGGTAAGCATTGATGAACCTATCTCAATCAAATGTGATAATACAAGTGCTATAAGTATATCAAAAAATCTTGTGCTTCACTCAAAAACTAAACATATCCCAATCAAGTATCATTTTCTCAGAGAACAAGTGGCACAAAAGGTAGTAAAGCTAGAATATGTACCAACAAAAGAATAGATAGCTAATATATTTACCAAACCTCTTGCTAGAGAACCATTTCAATATTTGAGAGATAAACTAGGGGTAGTATCTGTAGATGCTACTCTCTAATATAAAGAGAAAGCACAGTTTCAGGGGGAGAACATAAATGAAAATATCATTCCAGGGGGAGATCAGCCAGCAAGGAAAGAATGAAACAGGTCCTCAGGGTCAAAGGATTATGAAAAGAATACACCCAACATAAAAGATTTAAAGAAAAGGCTAAAGGGTTAGAATTTTATATTTAATCCAAAGTTTGGAGCAGCAGGGTACAAAGTCAGAAGATCTCAAAGAGAGAAAATACAGAAAGCAAACTAGGAAATGAGAAACCCTTTACCATTGATGTCAAAGGGGGAGGAAAAGCAAAAAGGGGCTTCTATAAGGAAAACAGAGGAAGAGTATTGCCATCAATGCCAAAGGGGGAGACGGTTGGAAATGTTGTCATTGATGGAAAAGGAAAAGCCTGCACCGACCTGCTAAGAGAACTGCATAGAGCTGCATAGGGGAAGAAGGCCATCAGATTGAATATCTGGCTAGCCAGTAGTTGTAAGTTAATTCATTGTGTAAATAAGAAATGTTTTAGTATATTTGTGCCTTGTGGATTTAATTCATGTGTGAATATTTGGGCTCTTGATGGATGATGATTGATTTCTGTGTAATTGAAGTTCGAATCCCATAAGTAAGGATATGAGCAGAGTGATAAAACTCTGTACAATCTGCAATAGGAATCTATGTGTGAAAGACAAAATTGAAATCCTGTGTATTATTGAGTTCTAGTGATACTCTGTCCCTTTGCATGCGCGAGAGTGTTTGACTCTGTAGTACTCCGTCCCTGTGTTAATGTATATACTTTTAAATACTCGTAGTTATATGCTGCTGTGTATATATTGAAAATATGTTAATCGTGTGAAAATAGACCATGGAATGACTGATGTTCTTGTCTGATTCATATTGGTCAAGGTTAAGAGTCATGTATTATGATTCACTGAAGTTAACAGTGGCATGGTGTTGCAATTCCACATAAGAAACGGAGGAGCGAGGTAGTAATGTGCAGAAATTAGCGTTGAGACGATGCGAGGAGGAGAGCCCTTTTAAATAATAAAGAATGACGGAACGCGAAGTTAGGCGGAACCCCGAGCCAAAAGGGCGGAACCACAAAGAGTGAATAGTAAAGGTGCTTTTTGGTTTTCATCCCACCACCTTTACACAGTGGGTGTTATTCAAGAGATTGGGAGCAATTCCACAGGACGGGCGACACGTGTCCCCAAGTGAATTTGAAAAACCACTCTCATTGCGCACCATCATGCGTTATTGTTCACGCATCTTCGCAGAGCGATATCCGTCCAATCAAATGAGGCGGCGCGACGCGATAACAACCATCGATTGAAGAAATCCATTAACAAGTGGGCTCCATGGAATATGTATGTATTATAATATGCATCAGGATTGATATGAAGGTTTAATATGGTGCACATATTCAATTGAGCCATCATCTATATATGTGGGCCCAGAGCCAGAGGTTCATTATGAGTGGTTTAGTTAAATTAAAGCTCGATATATATATATATATAATTTCCAAGGTTCGAACATTCGAGTAAGCATAAGAAGACAATTATATGACTGCGTGCGTATAATCAAAGAACATAAGTGACAATATATATATAGAATTTGCACTAAGACGACGAGGACAGAGTAGTATGAGAAAAAAGTGTATCTAACAGTGAATGGAGGCCATGATCATAGATTGATATAGCATCGTATGTGAGCTGGATGACATCGTTTTGGATATGTGTAAGGGTTCTATGTGGCGTAGTTGTTTTTACATAAACATGGGGGCTTTTACAATCTTTGAAGGAGGTTCCTACAGTTAGAAGAATTGCCAGGTTTAAGCGGGACTGAGTACAAAGGTGTAGGCAGGTGGTTATATATGCAAGAGGTTTTGATTAACATCTCAAATCTCAGATTTGAGATGCTAAAGATTTCAGATTCATTGGTTTAATTTCCAGTTCAGTAAATAGAGTATCAAAACTGCCCAGGTTAGAGAATGTAAACAGGAAGCCCGAGAACATTGATGGTAATGTACAGACATTGCCCAGATTCATATGTATTTGAGAATAAAACCTGAAAAGCAGTTATATATGTAGCTGGTGCACATAGTGAATAGGTGAATAAACACGGACATGAAAATGTGGGCCTAACAGAGGTAAACAAAGAATGTAGGAACTGAAAAAGTCACAGGGAATTTTGCAGGCATGATGAACAGAAGTATGCAGATCAGTTACTTAACAACAGTAGAAAAGAAAAATCCGGTAAAGCCAAAATCAAAAAAAGGAGCTGAGTGAAATTGAAATGTGTAATTGAAAATGTGAATGTAAATGTTGTAATTAATTTTTTATTGTTTGTGATGCATTGGCAAGTCTTCGGTAGGAAAACAAACTCCCACTTTAGTATTGAAATTAATGCATATTGTTATATTTTTCTGAATGAGCGGGTAAAAGAAATGAGAAGGCAGAAGGCAAAGAGTTAGGAATATTTACTTCAAACTCCCTGAGGAATATAAAAAGTCATGTGATGAACTCTATATATAATATCAAATTGATATGCATAAATGAGGTGAGAGAGAGTAAGGATAGAGAATGAAAAGAATAGAAGATTGAGGCAGAGAAGATAAGGAAGAGAGGAGCAGAAAGAGATGCTACTGAACAGAGCTGATATTTGAGGTAAATCGGCAAACATTTCTTGTGATAAATTGAGGAAGTTGGAGCTTCCCTATCAATTTGAAGCTTGATAGCTGTCAGTTGTAGCTGACTGAGGTTGGAGACTCCTGTAGGTTGGTGCCTACAGAAAATTGAAGGGAGTTGGAGCTTCCTTGCAAGTTGTAGCTTGTAGAATTGAGGTTGGAGCCTCCTGTGGGTTGGTGCCTGCAGAAAAAAAGTGGTCAGAGGGAGTTGGAGCTTGCCTTTGCATCACAACAATAATAAGATGTGGTTTTCTCCCTTTATGGGTTTCCACTTATATCTGTTGTCTCTATCTGTGTTGCCTGTGTGCTAAGATGATTTATCAAATATGCTTAATGTTTGCTGCTCTCATAATAAGTTTAATGTCACATTAATTTAATAATTGCTGCAACATATTAAGACTGTTCATATACTAAGATTGATTATAAAAGTAAGCTATAAATAAGCCAATGAAAAGTTGAAAAATGCTCATGTATGTATTGAACTAATTCACGCCCCCCCTCTCAGTTCAATTAAAATTCAACATAATTATGTTGTAAGCCATTTCTCTTTGAGAAGAACTCCCGTAGCGGCCACTCCGCATTGGTCTGCAATTTTAGATTGAGTGATAGATGATTGAAGAATGTCATGTCCTCAAATTAATAAGTATCAACAAAATTAATAGTTAAGAAAACTAATAATTAGCAAAAAGACAAAAATACTAACAATTAGGGAAAAAATTGAATACAACCCTTCCTCCACGTAAGGATATCCTCGTAGGGTTAGCCTCCATTTCTTTTTATTCAACATACATGTGCTTCTTCCAGCAAATTTATTGCTCTGTTCTTTGGCGATTTAGTGCTTCTTCCAACAAATTTATTTCCTGGTTCTCTCGTGATTCACAAATTTCGTGCCATGTTCTCTAGCAATTCACGGAAAGATGCTTCATTCTCCTCTTTGAAGATACTTCTCATTGACCCAAATACTTTTGTGTGTTGTCTTTGGCTACCTGTTAATTGTACAAGATGCAACAAATTATCCCACAGGGCGCCCTCTACAATAGTGTTTCATCTACATAATAACCTTAGTGGAGATCGACCTTCCTACTAATGGTTGGCCATAGGGAAGGGGTTTATTGGGTGGTGGTAGTGTAGAGCCATGCCGACTATGGGGTATCATGTGGGTTATGGAGTGGAGGTCAAACATCTTCCAAGTTATTTCATGGGATAGCTGAATATCTCCACTTTTGATCGTTTACAATGGTCACCTTGCCTGCTCTTGTCCTGGAGGATAGAATAACACCTGCCTTTTATTTCACTTTATTCATAAGAGATTTGTTTGAGAAATTTCCCATTTTTCTTTTCTAATTTTTTCTGTGAAAACATAGATCTAGTATGTCATTTATTATAGATATGTACTTAGGTTATGATAGAGTATTAACTAAGAAATACATGGTATAAAAATTACCTGAAAATTTGAGATAAATTAACCCTGGTTAAAATAAAATATACAGGAAAATGAAGATTTCCCTAATATTAATTGGGTGTTGATGGAAATAAAAGACATGAGAAATCTTGTCCCCTTCCATCCCTGCCTCACACCTTAATAGGGTTTCACCTTTCCATTGGTTGTTGGCCATAGTGAAGAGGTCTATGGGTGTTGGAATTATAAAACCAAGGCAACTCTGGTAGATCACATGACCTATGCAACAAAGACTGAATCTCTTCTTGGCTCTTTGGTGCAGCTAGTGTAGATCTCTGCTTCTCGTGGAAAATGGTAGGCCAACGGATCTTTGTATGGTGGAAAAAACACCATATATTCTTTGTCAAACATTATTCACACCAAATATGTGTGTATATTCTCATGCTAGGATTGGGTGGTTGAGTTTTGATGATGGATTCCAAGAGTGCGATGACTGCGTGGGAACTTTAGACATAAGATAAAAAAAAATAGGGTTTTATTTCATGAGATGTTTGGTGGAGTGTAGAGCCAAGGAAAATCTATTAGAGACTTCTTTTGCAGTCAGCTTTACTTTTACTTTGCATATTCTCTCTATTAATATTTTATTGTTAGAATTTAGACGAAAAATAAAAAGAAGAAACTAACCTAAAATATGTTGCTTTCTGTTTGGCTAGTCTTTCACTAATGATCAGTTTTGTGGTTCTCACTGTATTGTCCTTCGCTCTTAAATATGCAAGCCTGCTACTTTTCGTCATGGCAGCCTTCATGTATTATGTACAATGTGCTTGTTATTACATTTGCTACTTTTTGTCATGGCAACCTTCATGTATTATGTACAATGTGCTTGTTATTATGTTCACGTGAGTTTTCTAATCATCACACCCAAATAATATTTCCCTAAATATCACGTTGAGAGGGAGAAATGTCTCATCTTTATGGATAATTTCTTTTCGTTCCCACTTATGATCTGGATCTCTGGCCCCATACACATGTTTGTTTTCTCATTGGGAATGATCTATTTTATGTATTTTCTTGACTTTATGGTGAATCCCATGACATTTTTTGGGGCTAAGTAATCCTCTAAGACTTTACGAGAGAATGTTTACAGTAGCATCTAGCAGCAGCCGAAGACATGCCATCTTATGCAGCCTGGTGGAATTGCATGTATAGAATTGTGGCACTCGTGAGACATTGTGTTCCTTAATTATTGTATGTATTTCTAACATTAAGATCTCTATTATTGATATGTTTAATATGGTTTCAATTTCACACCTTTTTCGTTTGAATTAGCAGTGATAATTTTTCTCACTGAAAATGGATGGTGATACACAAGTTAGACCATGACTACATATAAGAAATTGAAATGGTATGTTAATAAAATTGGTTGAGGTTCAATAAAGCTTGATTATTGTTATGATTAATGTGGATCTTACTGGAGATAATTATCCTGGAGGGTTATTTTTCAATATGGATTATGTTACCATTATTATGTGAGCGAAATTTTTTCATTTAAAATCACACGATTTTTATTATGCCTAGATAGTTCATGTTTGTTAGGATACTTTTTTATTTTTTCTATTTTCACTCTTGTTCGATTAGTATATTTATTTTCCTTGAAAATTTTATTTAATTAAGTATAAGGAATCATAAATACATTAAAATTTAATCTATTTAATAAACATTAAGTACCTTAATTTAATGGAATTATATAAGTGAACATTACGGACTTTAAATCCATGGAATTATAATATTTCAGGAATTTTTTTTTTTAAATACTCAATTTATTTATTTATTTGGGTTGGTAAAAACTGAATTTTGATCTCATATTATTTATAATTAATATTTAGTGAGTGTTTATTCATTTCAACTTTTAATATGTCATCACGAAGAATGATAATATTTTCTACGTTTTTTTTTGTAAGTAAGACTGATTCCATTAAAAAAGCATATAGTACAAAATAGAGTTACAATCAAGAGAGACTAGATAGTGGGGAAGCCAGAAATGATAAACTATCAACCTCGGTCCTGAAAATCATACAATAGAGAAACATAGAGGACAATGAAGGGAAACATGGGAACCATAAGAGAGAGACACACGAATTTATCCAGAATGGAATAAATCCTCAATATGACCTTTATTTCCTTTCTTTTTTGTAACTTCAACCCAACCACCATGGAGAAAGTGAGCTAAAAACACTTGAAGACTGTTGTTGACTAAAGGTAGAGTCTCCTTATCTGAGTTAGAGGTGGAGGACTCATGTTCTTTCTTCTGAGGACCCGAAGAAACATTAGCCCCCCCAGGATTTGCCGAGGGCTTATCCTTCTCATGCTTTGATACATCCGTATATGCTTCAATCTCACCCTAATCTGAATTGAAGGACTCAATGTCATCCATGGGAGGAGGATCACAGGGTTTCCAGCTTTTAGAGTTGGATTTGTGATTTCCTCTCTTATTTTGGGCGAGGAACATAGTACAAGAGTTCTAAAGATGCCCTGTTTGATGATAGTGATGACATCAGAAAGCAATATTCTCATAGTCCAGGGACTGTGTCCAATGGAAATCACTAACTTTGAGATTTATCTGATTGGGTATACCTTTACTTATTTCAATTTTGGCACAGATTCTACCATAAGTGTAAATTCCCTTCTTCCGCCTAGAAGGATCCGTTTATAGAAAGTGACCCACAGAGTTTCCAATTCCTCAAAAGACAGAAAAGTGCCATAATTGAATAGGTAAATTTGGAAGCCTAACCCAAATAGTAAGCTTGGTGATGACTGTCGTAGAAGGGTTGAATTCTGGGAACCACGGGGTGAGGAATAACCCTGCTTTTCCCCAAAACCATGGACCACCATTTAAGGCTTTTTGATACTCTTCATTGAAAGAAAACACCACTATAAAGAAAACCTTTGAGCATAAAATAGCCTTGTTGTTATTGGTCCATGTGGAGGGAATCCATTGGTAGAGGTATGCTGTGCAAGGCCATAATCCTTTGAATCTACAGATAATGGCAGATTGTGAATAAATTTGAAACTGGTTTTCAAGTCTCGGGTGGGAAATTTCTACAGAAGGTACACCCTCCAAATTATCAATCAAAAAAAGCTTGGGAGACTTAGAGGGTTGAGTAGATTCCTTGGGAGGCTGTGCATGGACAAAATCCTTGTAAGAGAAAGCATGAGCAGAAGATGGCTGACCTACTACCCCTCCTCGCAGACAAAGGGTTAAAACCACAATAGCATATTTTTCAATGTTATAAAATGAGAGCGGAAGAGAATCCTCTAGATGTTTACCTCCATAGAGAAATCGCTGAAGGGCAGATGGAATCCCCATCCTGAGTTCAAGGGCATAAAAAATTTTCTTCACCAAATCCGAAGAGCGAACCCAAAGAAGCATGGTTTTCCCAAAGAGGCGAGTGATCTGTATCTCAAAAGAGGGGGTTATTAGATTTGGGGATCGATGGCTACCAAAACTCATCCTTGAAGCAATATTGTCGAGCCTTGTTGGCCGTGGCTCACTATTAAAAAATGTTGTTGCTTCACATTATTCCAATTAAGTTATCTGGATTTTGAAAAAAGGTCACCTCTTCACCATTGTATTCAACATATTCATCAAACGATTGGAGACATCCAACAATGGAATGGAGAATGCCCCTTCCTCATAAGGAATTCGCCTCAGGAATCGTTGCCTCTGGAAGGAGAGGTCCAGGTAGATATCATCAGAGATTTCCACAGAATGGGAATAGAGGAACGCTAGAATCTCCACATCCGGGCTCCCATCGAGCCATCCATACCTCGTCATAGCCCTGTAGCGATGATATTCCTTACTTGTGCTTTCAGATTTGAACATTATTTGAATCCTACTAACTGCAAAAAAGTTTTGGGACCGAATCTCTAACCAACCGTAAGCTCAGCTGAACATAATATTTCTATAGCTGGCCACCCCCAAGCCCTCAATCAACGTACTATTGCTAGGGAATCCTTTGTCTCACAATACCTTTCTCCTAAGAGAATGGATGAAGGAATGGTGAAGTAATGATTTCTATGTTAACGTTTATTTGATCATGCATATTTTTTATTAATAATATAATTGTGTGAGATAAAATTATCTATTATGTTGGGTCTGGAAAAATATAAAATAATATATACTTTGATAAAATTTATCTATGTTGAATATCATACAACGTGAGTCCCCAAGATTGATGGTAAGGACATTTTCTAGGAATATAGTCTTGGAAAAATATGATTGTTGACATGGTGTTGGGAGACTACAATAATTCATAGAGAAATTTATCTATGGTAAATATCATACGGTATGAATACCCAATGTTTACCTAAATCTAGCTATGTGAAAGACCATACTTTACGAATGCCCAAAATTTATGGTAAGTAATTTTACTAGGAAGATAATATTGGAGAAATATGATTGTTGACATGATTTTTGCAGGAGAATACAATAATTCATCCATGATATTATATCCATGTGCAACTATTACATGTGCGTTAAGATTAATACAATATACAAGTCTCTTTGGTATATAAGATGTTTTTTTTGCTAAAATAGGTCTAGGGATTTGCAAGGTATTATTTGATTCCTAGGCCGCCATCATTGTGTTCACTCAAACTATGCTTGAGAATGCTATATATGAATAATTTCTTGTTTAAGGGAGATGATGTTTTCTATTTATGTAAATACTTTAAAAAAAGGTACAGGTCTCCTATTTGATAAGAAAAAGAAGGATAAGATAAGAGGAGAGAGGAGTTGGGGGTATTTATTTCTTTGAAACTACTCTTTTTTGGGAGAAAATGTTTCACAATATTGTTAGATATGAAGGATTAGGGTATATGAGATGAGGTGTATTATTTTCTTGTATGGGTCTCTTATTTAACAAGAAATGGAAGGATAAGAGGAGAGAGGAGGTAGGTTTTTTTATTTCTTTGAAATTATTCTTTGTTTGGAAAAAATATTTCACAACATTGTTAGCTATGAAGGATTAACACATATGGAAATAATGTATTTTTTTCTTGTAAAGGATATGTAGAAATTTATGCAAATATCGAAATGTATAAATTATAAATTAGTGTTTTTTTATATTTTAAATTTATAGATCTTATTCTTTCCAATATTCTGAAACATAAACAAGATAAAAAAAATGAAAAATATATTAACTCTTAATAACCTCAAACTTTTAAGTAACTTAAGAGATAATATAATAAGTAATTTAAGAGAATTTATTTTCCATCACATAATAAGTCTTGCATACCCAAATATAATATGATAATGTATGTGAATTTGTTACATATATTATGATAAGCCTCAACTATGCTCTCTTTAACAAGCATCTACTAAGAAATTATAGCAATATGCTTGTTCTTAAGCTGTGCTTATGAGCTTCAACTACAGTAATAAAACTAGTGTAGCACAACTATGAGTCTGATGAACAGAGTATAGGGAGTAAAATGTCAATAATAAATATAATTTTAGCTATTAAGAAACTGCATCAACATAGTACTTTTCTAGAACATGTCTCTCCAATTAATACTATTATCTCAAATAAGGATCTTATAGATCACTTCACTTTTTCTATTCTCAAACTTATTATCAAA
This sequence comes from Pinus albicaulis, assembly GCA_034641835.2. Lineage (NCBI taxonomy): Eukaryota > Viridiplantae > Streptophyta > Pinopsida > Pinales > Pinaceae > Pinus > Pinus albicaulis. Next base: position 942,956,447 of record CM076575.1, read on the forward strand.
GCTGTGTGATGCATACATCAGAGTGTTCTAACATGAATCTCAAGTCCCAAACAACATTCTTCATACATCAGTTGCAGATTACAAAATTGTGATACTCTGTTGTAATTTTCTCTACAAATGTGATGGAAATTGTGCCCTGAATGTTGGAAATTTCATGGCTAATGTAGTATAAGATAAACGGAAATTTTAACTCTTCAATACAATAAAAATAAATTTCCTCCCAATAGCCAACATCATAGATCAAGAAATGCTCATCAATTCCATAGTTGCTACCAAATATCTCACAATGTTGGAGTTTTTTTCTCAATAGAATTGTTTTTATTGCTCTTGAAGTGATGAAAACAATCATTGATGCATATAGGAGCATTTAGATACGATTAGAAAAGTGTGATACACTGTTATAATTCTCTATACAAATGTGATGGAAAGTGTGCCATGAATGTTGGAATTTCATGGTCAACATAGTATAAGCTAAATGGAAATTTACTTTCTTCTATACAAGATCAAGAAAGATATGCCCAATAGCCAACACCACAAAGAAAGACATGTTCGCCAATTCCATAGCTACCATCAAATCTCTCTCAATGTTGGATTTCTTTTCTAAATAGCCTTGTTTTTACTGCACTTGAAGTGATGAAAGGTGTCGATCCATATTTTTTTTACTATCTTAAGAAAGAATAAAAGAAACCAAATTCATATGAGCTACTAATATATAAATCAATCCATTTTAAGACACTCAGAAATACAATGAAAACTTAGTATATTAAAAAATATTCAATAGGTCAAGAACTAGGATATGGAACTAGGAAATGGTGTACGATATCCATATAAAATCCTCATCAATATGGAACTAGGATTTATACAAAAGCTAGGTTCATTATAGTAAAATCTTAAGATTCTTCATGTTGGCAAGAAGAGTACCTAAAGAAAATATAATATAGCAAAACATGTTCTCAAGAGATAAAATATTATCGCATGAATGACACAAAATATGTCAATTCAGTATGAACTCTCATCACCTAGTGATAGAAAAAAGGAGACAGAAATATATAAATTAAGAAAAGTACATGCTTCCCTTCTAGGAAAGGAGAAGTTGATGATGAATTGTTCCAAAATGAACTCTAATTTTGAAGGTAGAAAATCATGATCTATTTATTTATCTACATGTAGGTTTTAACCCTGTACAAAAATTACCTGTAGATGAATAATAAAAAATAGAAAATAAACAATGGTGATAACATAAAACATAAAACATATATACACATATATTTTCCCCTCGATCCCAAAACTAGGAGTACCAGATTGAATTTTCATTATATTCCTTTCAATGTTACAATACATATATATACATGTCAAATCACTCATAAACCTTGATCCATTAAACCTATATTTGAACATAATCGTAGTTCTCTTGACTGGATGTATAAAATACCATGGGTAGAAAACCCTCATTCCCAGAACCATGCGAAAAAACCACACACGAAACCATAGGTAGATCCGACCACATATTATAGGGTCAAAAAAAAAAATTCTAAAGGCCTCGTGTAGGGGGCTACCACCCCCTATAAAAACCCCAACAGGGGGGGTTGCGCCCCCCCTGTCACCCCCTACTGCATCTGGCGCGACGAACATGGGGGTTTTCGTCCCCCTCCTCGTGCAACTAGTCGTGGAAAGAATATAACATACACCCAACATTACGAGACATTAATGTTGGCATAATGAGAGAAGGTGTTTAAGTTGAACATAGTCCTCATCATTTGTAAGTCTCAAGGAAGAAGTATTTCATTAAGATTTCATTGTAGCATGATCCTTGCCTTTTGTAGATATATTTTTGCCTTTTAATAGTTGTGAAAGAAACATTAATTTCTGCTATATGATATTGTCATACATTTTTTCCTTTTCAACATTTGGTGTAATTATTAGTATTAAAAACCATATGAATAACATTATACCCTACAAATATAAACCCTTAATTTAAAAAAAATACTTATTAGGGGCAAAATAAGTAGCAATAAGGTGTTATATGATTTTAATGAAATAAATTATAAAAACTATATCCATAAATTATGAATTAAATGGAAAACAAAATAATATATTTTAAATAAATTATTGAATATTTTATTATTATAATTTCTCCCCTTATAATTTAAATATCAAAAATATAAAAATTATGATACGATAATAAGATTTTGGAAAAAAAGATTGTTAATAAATTTAATATTAAAATATTAAAAAAATATAATTGTTATATTTCATTTCATTACCTAAATATCAATTGTACATCATATTAATCTATAGGTATGATATAAGTGTACGATGATAGAACTTTAAAGAAAAATTGGATTTAATAATATTGTAATATATTTTTCATATATACAACACTGGGTGATTAAATGCATTGAAGTTGGTGATATAATTTATGATTAAGAGGGGATAGGAATCAATGGTTATAAGGAGCGACAAACTAACATCATGTTGATATCATTTTGTGATTGTTTCATCAAAATTTTTGTAGCCCTGGTGTTCGATGTAGTCGACAACATTATGGAATGGTTTCCTAGCTCAAAGAAGGAAGAATTTTCTTGTCAAATGGAGTACTTTACAATGACAATGGAATATATCCTAACCTTCTTAACCAGGTAAGGTAAAATGAGGGCCACTAGGGATTAGGTTCATTTTCCATTAATAAACCAATAAATTGGCCTGTTGCAAACCAAAGTTGACAGGTTGCAAACAAACAATGATATTTTGGTCCTTTGTTTGAGTATACTGGAATTGAAAAATGGGCATGGCTTAGTTGAAAAAGGAGCTAAAGAAATTAGGAGTGTGGGTCAAGAGGCTACTCAGGTTACTGCTGATTAGTAACAATGGAGGGAGGACGAGGTGATGAAGGAAGTCCAGGGGTTTGTTTAACCAAGGTAGTAGGAATAGGAACCAACCCTGAAAATGGATTTGAATGTGAAGCCTAGTTTATTTATTGTTTTAAATTATGCACTGAAAGTATATAATAATTTCAGGAGTGTTTTGGAGGACTTATACGAATTTTAAACTCATAAGTATAAAATATAATCACTATAGGAATAAAGTAAGTATTTTTTGGACTCTTTTTTATACAATAGATGATGATCCTGTGGAGGATGTAAAAATTTCTAGCCTTGAAAATAGATTGATATGTGTTGTAACATTATTTGGTTTTAATAAGTTATAACATTAAATAAATAAAAAATAAAAAATGTTAAGTTTGGATATGAATCGAAAAAAAAGAAAAGAAGTTAGGACTTTGGTAATTTTATTTTTCATATCAAGAAAATGATAGAAGTATATAGCCCTAAAAAATGAAGGAAAAATAAAATGCTAAGAAAAGAAATGAGAAATGAATGCTTTCGATTTAAAAAATAAAATTTTCAAAGGTTGTTTGTCTAAATGCGCCATAAATTGTTAATTACTATTAATATTTGATTAATAATTCTTCATTAACAATTAATCCTTATTACAATAATCAAAACAGGGTTTTATTATAAGGTCTGCTAAGGATAAAATTGATTTGTCATTTTGTGTTATCTCTTCAGCAACTTTCCTCATCCATTTCTCATTAACCCGGGGGGTGTGGGGGGGGGGGGGGGTTCTGAAAAATGGTTTCATGGATGGAGGGCCCTCCCTACGTGCCATCCTCACATCATTTCAGACCACCCCCCCCACCCCACCCCCCAAAATCCACTTCTCCCTCAATTGTGGTTTTTTCTCCGACCAACAGTCAAATGACCCTGTGGTTTGACCGTTATCTGACATCAAATCAAATGTTTCCACCTCATCTATCCATTGAAACTAAGGCCTTAACATTACACCCCATTGGCCCATTATGATCCTGCTCCCTAGCCATTGATTAGTTATTTTTCCACCACGCTCCCATGTCGTTAGAATTTAACCGCTACGGTCATATTGTAAAACGATTACCATATCCATTTTTACAACACTTTAAACAAAACCAAGATCTCCAATTCACCACTTTTTCTTAATAATTTTACTCTTTGATTTTACGTATACAGAGATGATTGAGAATTTTTCTTAGAAGTTTCTCTTATTTCCGTAGAGGATATTCATTCCTTTCCCTATGTTATTATTCCTCTTTCTTATTCTTTCCTATGTCAACATGGACCCTATGGAAAAAAGCAAGAAATCTGTTCTAGATGAGAACATTTCCACTGCCACCCAGGTCCACCTGGACTACATTCCACTTTCCCATTTGTACTATAAGATTGCTGACATAGAGTGAGAGTTCGAGTTCCATGAAATGCACCTGTGGTTGAAGCAAAATTATCTCGATAAGCAAGATCATATTAAACTGTGGGAATCCCTTCTACTCCTCTTCTCTTTTCCTCAAACATATCACTTTCCAGACTTGGTTATCTGGTGTCAAACCATATAGGACCTTGTCGAAAGAGCAATAATGGCTCAAAATGGTGACATTCTAATATCCATCGCTACTGAAACCATCAAATTTTTTTTTCTTATTCCCCAAAATGATTCCTTGAGCCTATTTTCCCAAGCAGATCTTATGGAGCTATACCATAAGCTGAATTTTCCACAGAGAGCTCAAATATTTGAGACAATCTTACTAGATGATGTTAAATTACCCAAAATAAATCCACCCTATCCATCTTCAATATTCCTTGAAGCCACTAGACATATCATCTCCTTATTGTCACGTCTATTAGGTTATCCAAATGATAAAAAAATTGATGAATTCATCATTGGATTATTTTCTATTTTTTTCAAAATATCAGTAGTCTGCCTTCATATATAATTACATTCAATTTTTGGCTGATAATATGCATTAGCAACATATGAATTTTAAAACACAAGGGATGTTCAAGTATACCTCTTTACTTGTTTACATGTTTTTGTTTCAACAAGGAGACTCATTGCTGATCACACTCAACAAACAAGATGAATAGAGGATCAATCAATCAGTCATCCATTGGAAATAGATGGTCAAATTTGTTTCAGCTAAATTCACCTTCTCAGAATTCATTGACTCATTTATACATCGAGTAGCACAAATTCTCAGCAGCCATAATGAGGCCATAATTGGTGAAGATATTAAAAGGAATCTGTATTTAAGTGATCAAGTTAAGGCTGGTGACTGGTATTTATACCAGAATTATAGTGAAATAAGGGTATATGGTTGTGAGCTAGCATCATATAAACTACCAAAGTATATTCAAATGAGAATTTTCTCTTTGGAATATATTAGGCATGTGATCAAAATGTATTACCTTCACTTTGTATCAGGTAAAAGAAAGTCACAATTCAATATTAAATCTAAAATTGGTTCATTCATCTGCAACACCAGATCAGCTAGTATTAAGGCAAATACACTTTCAAAGAATATGAATTTTCAGCCCAGCTTCACCTTGTCTTATGACCCCTTTAGCATCATTTCAAGTTTAAGGATTAAATTAAAAACAAGTCCTTACAATCATACTCCAAGGCCTGAAATCAAAAAATTCATGAATGAGGATTAGTGGACCGACAATACAATATAGGAAGCAGAAAAATAGATCCTATCAACTTCCACTTTGCGGACTTGAGTTGCTCAAAGTAAAAAACTGAAAAGTACAAGAGAAGAAACTTCATCTACTATGGAGTTGGTCAAGGAATTTATAATTCAAAAAAATAAATATAAGACTAACTTGCAAGTCTCTACATAGGAGAATAAAAAGAAACCATAAATCATTGATCTTGGAGATACAAAAGTGTCTACATCAGCAGGAGCAAGTGATCCTACTACTCCTACAACAACTTCATCTTATCAAGAGCCTATAGATATCATTCACACCATGGGAACCAACTCATCTAATGATCAAAATATATTCTCAAATTTCTTACAGATAAAGAAGAAGAATAAAACATTGAAGTCAAACGTTTACATTCAATTCTGGAAGGAGACCTCCACTTCACAACGTAGACTTCTCTCTGCTTTTGACAGTGAAAAAGGTAGAATGCAAAGACCTTTCTTACTATCTTGGGTTCCTTTTCCAAAGTCTCCATCATATTACAAGAATACAATCTTTTCATTTGATACTAGTTAAATTCATCCAATAGATCAAATGGATATGCATATACAGTTTGGTGAGATGATGTTCTCCACCATGACTAATACAACCATGTCTTTGTCTAATATTAGAACTTCTTTATCTAGTTTATAGTCTCAACTTAAAATTGAGAAATTATCTTTTGTAGCTAAGGACAACAAAATAAAATATTTAGAAGACCTTGTGGTTAAAATTGGATATGATCCAAAAGACTGTAAGGATATAGAAGAAATCCTCAAGAAGAAAAATGCATGCACTATAGCTCTATGAAAATAACTTAAGTTTCCTTATACAGAAAACCCACAGACAAAGGAGATTGAAGAAATTGAACAAAACAAAGAAGAGACGCTTAAGTTAATCATTGAGAAAACTATTCAGATTAAGAAGATGGAGGAGCAGATTGAAGGACTACACAAGGAGAAAGAATTAGCTTAGCTTGATATGATTCTAGTTACAGTAGTTCCCATAGCAGTTGCAGGTACAAAACCCAATTCTTCATCAACAAAAATTGAATCTACATCAACATTAGGTGATTCAGTCAGGATAGCACAGGAATTGGCCACACATAAACAAGAAAATGAGAAGCTTCTAGAGAAATTTAAGAGTTTAGAAACTTAGAATATTAGACATGGCACTTTATTTATGGAGGAAATGCAGAAGTCTCATAGGTTGGGACTTAAAATCATGAAGTTAGAAAGTGAATTGTTAATGGTAGACACCTTGGCCGAAGCCAAGGAAAGTATATGGAAAGAAATCAGTCAAGCAATGAAAGATGTATGGCCATCCATACATATCATTTTTGAACAACAAGAGTTGATTACCAGATGTAGGAAAATCATAGAAAAAGGAAAGACAACACTCAAGACCAAACCTTCAGAAGCATCAGATATGATAAAAGTGCCCAATTCGAAGATCAAAGCAGAGTTAGAGTAGATTAATATCTTAGATAGACCATCCACCATCCTGGAGATCAAAAAGGTTCTACAAAAGAATAATTTACTTAATCAATTGGAGACAAAATGTCAAACCTTGGACATTGCTTTATAGAGGTTTCATTCAAACTTTAATGTGTCGAAATAGAAGGGAATGCCTATATTGATAACTCCAAATGAGAAATTGGTAAATCTGGAGGAATATTGCAAGAAAATGTATACCATTGCAATTGACAAAACAAAGTTTGCAAGGATTAAGGTACATGTAACAAGCAAAGCTTTTCTTGAATATTTGGAGTTTGATCTAATTATAAAACATGAAATCAGACACTTGTTCCTAAACAAGCCAAAATTTGAAAGATACAAAAAGGTGTATGAAGTTTTCAGAAAGGTGGTAAATCTAGAAATTCTGAGTGAAGAAACATGCGATAAGCTATATGAAACCATGGAGTAATTTATAACTCAAACAACGTGCCATCACATCAGCATTTTTGGGCCACATCATCAACTATTTCCTAAAAAAGAGTGACAAATCACTCATTAATTTTGTTTTCCTATTATTTGATATTATTATTGTAATCAGTTTTAGATATAGGTCATAGAATTTAGTATAAATAACTCTCCATTCGAGTTATTAATGGTTGCACCCTTGAATAAGCATTTGTAATTAGAAGTGTATGAGATTTGATCATTGATGACAATAAAATGATTATGGATTTGTTTCAATAAGTTTTTTCTCTTGTAATTTTTCCAGTTTTCATTACATATTGTTTTCTGCATATGTTTAATTTTTATGAAGATAAATAGGTAAGAAAAATTTGTGTTTCAGTCTATCTTACATCCTCTGAGGTTATTATCTATATTAGAGAATGACTTATTGAACTGTTTGTTTTTATAATTCCCTCTACATCAATTAATTATCAACATCTTCATAAAGTTAAATACTTTTTGTTAAGTTGTTAAACATTGTTTGACAATCTTTCACACTTATGATTATTAAACATTCCATTTGAAGATTCAAGTCATCATAGTTTCTTACATTTTCTGCTTTCACACATGCAATCTCAAATCACTGTTTCAAGTAAAGAAACAACCCTTTACTTATTGATTAATATTATCTAAAGTTTAAGCACATCTATATGAAATTTCTTTATAAATTGGTCATCCAAAAACCTCAACTTGAAAAAAAAAAATTATTATATATGCTCTGGCAGAATTAATTGACCCCAATCATCTGAGAGGAAAACATCAGACTGGTGCCATTTCCGGGGATACGAAACTGATTTATTTTTCCTTGGGACAATGATATTCCTATTCCTTTAAAGGTGAATAAAGGTATAGTTAGGTCAAAATATTTCACCTGGAAACTTCACTGAACCCAAGCTCACTTCTTCAAGTCATACCAGGTCTCATTTCCATTATGAGATTTTTTAAAATCTATTAGATCCATAGAGATTGGTAAGGCAGTTCCTGATCATGTTAGAGCTAGGGATATTCCCCTAAATTCATAATATCTACCACCTAGAGTGCATGAATTAGTATCCAAAGGAGTTGATTTCCAATCTTCTTTTCTAGTTCATTCATTAGAATCTTATCAAATACCTCAGGTACCTTCTAAATCTCCTATATTAGAACAGGGATTGGATTTACACTTACCTGAATTCAAACCAACTGATTTCATATCTCCTACCTCATATTCTTTTCCATCTACTTCTGCACAACTAGAAGATCTCTTTTCCCTCTATTCAAACCCTTTATTTGAACACAAAAAAGGAGAAGAAGAGGTCCAAAAGTTGTTCATTCGTACACCTTTGAGATCTGTAAAAATTTCTTCAACTTCACTTTTTCCTCCACCTTATTTTTTACCCCTCCATCTTCACCTCCTTCTTCCACTACTTCATCTTCTAGATATACTTCATCATATTCTACAACCACCACCACTGAATATTCTTCATCTTCATCATAAGGTATGGCTACTTTTAGTTTTATTTTTCAAGCAAGATATGATGCCCTATTACTTCCAAACATAATTATTTTCTTGCTAGATATTTGAAACATCTTCCATGATTCAATGGGGAAACTAGTCTGTCATCTGAATATCATCTAGCATCATTTTTAGATTTTGCTGACAACATGAAAATAGAACATGGAAATGTATATATGAGATTGTTTGTGCAATATTTAGAAGGAAATGTTAGGATCTGGTTTAGAAAATTACCAGTAAATTCCATTAGATATTGGGAAGAATTAACAACTATTTTTAAGAATCAATGGGGTGTGAAAAAGGATCATGTCTATTTCTTAACATTATTTGAAGAAATTAAGAGAAATTTTGGTGAACTAGTATCTGATTTCATTGAAATATTTAACAAAATTTATCATAAGCTGCCTCCTGACTATAAACCACTAGTATCAACAGCGAAGGTTGGGTTCTCCAAAGCCTTCGAAGATGATTTTTTAGTCATGTTAAGGGAAATAAAATCTCGTACCTTAGAAGACATGAAAAAAAGCACTATTGTGGTTGAATAAAATATGTTTTCTTCAACTAAGCTAAAATCCAAAGCTGAAAAAGACTAAAAAAAAATGAAATTTAATCAAGAAGCCTCTTCTTCTTCTGAATAAACAAATTAAGATAAAAAAAATAGATAAAATTACATCATTACTTAGGAAAATTTCAAATAGGATTTCTAAAATTGAAACACAACCTAGAGCAGTCCAGAAAAATGTTGCTAGACCTCAAACAAAAACTCAAGGTCAATTCAAGAAATCTCCTCAATTACAAATTCTTCAAAGACCTAGTAATGATCAGAAAATTCCACCACCTCTGTTGATTGATGATCAACATCCTGAAGATAATACTTTGCTATTCACAAAATATATTAACAACCTTGACAATACATATGTTTAGAATATTATTGTCCCTATCCCTCATAATCAAATGTCCCAAGAGGATCAAGAAAATTCTCAAGTATCTAAATATCAAGCCTTCTCAAAATTTTTAATTGCTGAAATTAACATAAGGTATGACTTAAGACCAAGGGAAGGTCCTGGAAGGCCTCCTAAAGATAGTTTCATAATTTAACCATAAGTAAAATCTTCTGAAACTCAAACTACTAGCGTTCAACCTTTGAATCAGCTAAATGATACTACTCAAATTGATAGAACTGTTTTGACTTCTTTTAATGTTGAAAGAGAGTTAGAGAGAGTCAAAATCCCCCTCCCATTGCTAGAAATTTTAAATAATCCTGGATATAAGAATATATTCACAAAATGGATTCAAAACTCAAGTGTATATGCTGAAGGGGATGTTATAAGCCTTCAAGATGAAAAGCCATAAGTATTTTTTGGTCGAAGTTATGACATGACAGATGTAACTTTGAAAGAACATGATTCATTGCTATATAACTGTATGTTAGATTCTGGAGCCTCACATAATCTTATGCCTAAGGTTATTATGGATCAATTAAATCTAGAAATCACTCGATATTAGCATGAACTATACACCTTTCATTCTAAAAGAGTACCATGTTTAGGACTTATAAAGGACTGAGTGGTAACCCTAGCCCAAATACAGGTGAAAAGTGTAGTCCCAAATATTGTAGTCACTATTATTCCCCCTAATTTTGGAATGGTTCTTTAAGGATCTTATTGTGCTAAACTATAAGGGAATATTTATATGCATATGTCTTTCGCTACAATTCTTGTATATGGAGGAGAACATCTTATGTTGTATAGAGAGGTTAGATTTATTCATAATGTTTGTAAAGCATACCAAGATAGAAATCATCCCATATATGCAATTGACCAAGATTTTGGTTGTTTCCAATTATCTTCAAATATTTCACAAAATTCCCAACTTAAAATTGCAGATGTGGTTGAAACTCCAAAAACTATCTACTCTGATATTTGGAAACTTTACTTCGATGGATCTTGTTGTAAGTATGGATCTGGAGCTAGTGTTGTTTTAAGTTCACTATAAAAAGAGAACATAACCAAATCTTGCAATTTGGATTTTGATGTCACTAATAATGTTGCACAGTATGAGGCTTTTCTTCTAGGTTAGAGCTAGCGAGAAGCCTCAAAGTGAAAAATATAAGTGTTTTCAATGATTCTGAACTCATATTTAGACATGTTAGGAATATTTTCCAAACAAAGAATCATAGGCTTAGGTCTTACAGAAATGACGTTTGGGATTCAGTGGAAAATTTATTTCATGCATTCAATATCACTGTCATCCCTAGAAATGAGAACATTCATGCAAACTCCTTAGATGTTTCTACAAGCTCTATCAAAAATACCAGATCAAATGAAAGTGCAATATCAAATCCAAGTCAAATATAGGTCATCCATTCATGATAATCTAAAATATTGGTAAATATTTGAGGATGATGAACAGATTAAATATTTTCTTCTAGTCATTAATGAATTCTCTGTTTTACAAATTGTGAGCATCACCCGATGTAGTGAGTGCTAGGTGGACTATTCAAAAATCATGAGAAATTAGTCAGTTACTACTACCTCTCATGGAAATGGTTATATATGAATGACTTACTTAACAAATTTGAATCCCAAAATGATATCTAATATAATGCACCACAGAAACCCCTCATACTTAAAATTGAAGAAGATCAATAAGATATGAATGAACTTGCTAAGAAAATAAAAACCCTGATTTAAATTTAAAAGTGGCCGATCATAATATTATCCAACTATTAAAAGTTCCCTGGTCACATAATTTCGAAGGAAGGAGTAGTGATTGATCCTAAAAGAGTATCAGTAATCAAATCACTTTCATTGTCAAGGAATAATAATAAGATCCAAAGTTTTCTTGGGAAAATTAACTTCTTGAGGAAATTCATTCCTAACTATGTTGAAATAGGTAAAGACATAACTAATATGCTTAAAAAGAATCATGAAGTTAAATGGACTATTCATGCTAGATGCGCTTTTGCTCAGATTAAAAAGGCTATCTCTAAAGCACCAAATTTAGCTAGCCCCAATTCTTCTGAGCCCTTTAGTATATTTTCCTCTACCTATGAAACCACTCTAGTTGTTTTCCTTTTACAGAAAAATGAAGATGGTGATGATTAACCCATAGCATTTTTCAGTAAAGTCATGAGAGATGCAGAACTCAAGTATGAAATTATTGAAAAGCAAGCCTACTCTCTAGTCCAAACCTTAAAATATTTTAGAATTGATGTCCCCCACTCAACCTTTACTGCTTATGTTCCTAACAATGTTGTAAGAATTTTTCTCACCCAACCAGACACTGATGGGAGAAGAGGAAGATGGATCACCTAAATCCTCGAGTTTTATCTCAGTATCAAAACCACTAAACTAGTAAAAGGTCAAGGTTTAGACAAATTGTTAGTTGAATCCAATTGTAAGGTCCTACGAATAAATTCTATTTTTGAAGTCTCACAGAAGAATACAGAAGAACCTTTTTCCAACTCTCATGGGGAGAATCCATAAGAACCTTCCTTAAATACAAAAGGGGATAATCCATAAGAACCTTCACAATATTCTGAACGAAATAACACACAAGAACCTTCATCTTCAAAACAAACAATACCTATTCATATTGATGAAAATTTTTTATTATCAGATTGGTATTCAAATATTTTACATTTTCTGACCAAATTTGAGTGTCCTATTCAATTTTCAAGAAATAAATGTATGATACTTAAGTTTAAATCGGTAAAGTACTGTATCATAAATGATAACTTGTACTAGAAGGATCCTCTCAACATCCTTTTGCTTTGATTAATAGAATGTGAAACAGAAGGAATCATTGAGCAGTTTCATGCAGAGATATGTGGAGGCCACTATGCCTAGAGAGCCACAACATACAAAATACTAAGGGCAGGTTTCTATTGGCCTACTATGTTTTCACAAGTAGGATCAAAGGTTATAATTTTTATTCCATGTGAGATGTTTGCTGGAAAGCAAAAAATTGCAGCCCTTCCACTAGTTCCAGTGTTAGTTTCAACAACCTTCTTACAATGGGGATTATATTTTATAAGAGAGATTCACCCAGCATCAATTAATCAACACAGATGGATTTTAACTGCCACATAATACTTCACCAAATGGGTGGAGGCCATTCCAGTCATAAATTCTACAGATACATTAGGAATTAAATACATTGAAGAAAACATTTTGTCCAGATTTGGATGTCCTAAATAGGTAGTAACTGATAATGCAACAACATTTATTAGTGTAAAAATGATTGAGTTCTATCAGAAGTATCAAATTTTACTACATCATTCTACTCCTTACTATCCACAGGGAAATGGTATTGCAGAGTCATTAGACAAAAGCCTATTCAAGGTAATTAAAAATACTTTAGAAGAGCATAAGAAGAATTGGGACAATCACCTTATATATCCAATTTGGGATAACAAAATATATCCCATGAGGTCAATGGGTAAATCTCCATTTCAGCTAGTCTATGGTAAAGAGGCCATCTTTCCTACTAATTCAACTTTACATGATATTAAATTTTTACAAGAGGTCAATTAAGAACCTGATGATTTCTCTATAAGGATAAATCATATTATTGAATTAAATGAAAACACAGATGAAATTCAATATAAGCTAAGGAAATATCAGAGTAATATGAAAAGTCTTTTTGATAGAAAGGAAAGGGAAAAATATTTTAGGGAAGGAGATATAGCTTTGAGATGGGATGCTAGAAGGGAGGACAGAGGAAACCATGGGACATTTGATAACCTTTGGTTTGGACCTTTCATCATTGCTCAAGTAAAGGGTAACAATACCTTCATTTTACAAAATTTGGAAGGACAATTTTCTTCATTTCTTGTTAATGGAAGATTTTTGAAGCATTATATCTAGTACTAAAGATGCAGAAGAAGATTCAAAATCATTGTTGTACATTACCGATTTGTTTAAATTTTTCAGGTTTGAATTATTTTCATAGCAAAGACTCCATTAGCCCAAGGAGAAGGAACTTGGATCTTCTTATTCTCTTCATCCTACAGGAGGAAGCAGTTTCCAATTAGAGTCGATGTTGTAACATTATTTGGTTTTGATAAGTTAGAACATTAGAAAAATAAAAATAAAAATGTTAAGTTTGGATATGAATAGAAAAATAAAAAAATAAAAAAAATTTGGGACTTTGGTAATTTTATTTTTCATATCAAGAAAATGATAGAAGAAGATTGCCCTAAAAAATGAAGGCAAAATAAAATGCTAGGAAAAGAAGTGAAAAATGAATTCTTTAGCGTTAAAAATAATTTTTTCAAAGGCTTCTAGTCTAAATGCCCCACAAACTATTAATTACTATTAATCTTTGATTAGTAATGTTTCATTAAGCATTAATACATATTGTAATAATCAACATAAAATTTATTGTAATAATCAGCGCATGTTTTTATTATAAGGTCCGCTAAAGACAAAAGTGATTTGTCGTTTTCTGTTATCTCTTCGAAAAATTTCGACGACATATCTCTTCCTTGTCTAGATCAATGGTAGGGAAGCTTTTTCACACCCCCCTCGTCCATTCTGGTTCAAAATCAGAGGATCTAAAAAGTGGTTTCATGGGAAGCTTTTCATACCCCCCTCCCTATGTGTCATCCTCACATCAATTCACACCCTCGCCAAAATCCACTTCTCCCTCAATTGTGGTTTTTGATCCCACCAATGGTCGAATGGCCCCACTTTTTGAGCGTTAACCCACATCAAATCAAATTATGCCATTGCGCCCTTACCGTTACACCCCATTGGCCCGTTATGATCCCGCTTCCCAGCCATTAATTAGTTTTTTTGAAACCATGCTCCCATGTCATTATCATTTAACCACTATGGTCATAATTTAAAATGGTTACCATATCCATTTCTACATCACTATAAATAAAACCAAGCTCTCGAATTCACCACTTTTGGTTAATCATTTTACTGTTTGATTGCAGGTATATAGAGATCATTGTGCAATGTTCTTAGCAGCTGTTATCATTTCTGTAGAGGATATTCATTCCTTTCCCTCTGTTATTCTTCCCCTTTCTTATTATTTTTGTTGAAAATATGATGCAGAGTGTTGTCCTTGATGACAACCCACTAAATGAAGATGAAGACATGCGACTGTTGACATGTGTTGTCCTTGATGGAAAACCACCTGATGAAGAAAATATGATGTTTCTGTATGCCAGTATGTATAATAAAGCAAAAAGTGAATTAATGTGCTCAAAATATGATGAAAAGAGTATGTCTCTTTGTATACGCGTATTGGCCTAGGGGAAGTCGCGTATGCACGCGGAAAATAACGTGCCAAGTCGCGTATGGGCTAAAGCGCTCAAAAAGTGCAAAACCAAGGGTAACCAACATGGTATTGACCCATGGTATTGGGTAATGATCCGCCTAATTGACCCCGTCCAGGTAGTTTTGGGCTCATGGTATTGTTTTGGCCCATGGTATTGAAAAAGGGGGCTCGTGGTATTGAAAAGGATAAACCTATATAAGGAGAAGAAATTCATTGTGAAAATCATGAGTGTGGGTGCAAGATGTCTGAGCTTGAATGAATACTTCTCTCTGAAGTATATCTGAATGAAAAGGGTTACACTTGAATGATAAATCTGAATGTATGATGCACCAATAATGAAGAAGGGGTTCTAGATCTGAATTTCTCTTGTATTTGCTAGATCTGATTATGGAAGGCTTAGATCTGTGATGAGGCGAGCATCTAGGCGAACATCTGTCTGAAGCAAAAGGGTAAATCTGAACTGAATATATGATCTGAAGAAGTATGCTGCTCTGTAATGATTGAAGATCTATACGCTACTTTGCCGTGGAGGAAGCACGTATGTACGCGGCTTCGCTGAAGTGAAAGCGCGTATGCGCAATGAAATATACACTGAGGTATACGCTGGTTTGTGTGGACTAAAGAGCGTATATATGCGACATCAGTGAAGGGAAAGCGCGTATGAAAACTAGGGTTTGCTGAAGCAAGGGGTATGAAACATCTGATCTGTTCTGCTGTATTACTGCTATCTGATCTGGGTTGTCTGAATCGGTATGTATCTGTTGATGATGTATGTTTGTGCTTAAAAGTATGAAAAGGGTTTAGTCCGGAAATATGATGAATTGTGGCCTGCTAGTGTTGTGCTATTGAAGTTGTTGGATCCAGTGTGAAAATTGATGAAACGTGGTCCAAGGTGGTGCTGAGGGTTGTAGCTTTCAGTCAGGGGGTTGTAGCTCCCTCTTCCGTGTGAGAGGCCGGTAAACGACTGTGGGGTCGAGCTCCTTCCAGAAAGGCCTGCAAACGAGCAAATGGAAGCGCCCTTCCAGGAGAGGCGGGTAAACGAGCGCAGGTGGGTGCCTGCGTGCTGGTCAAGTCTGCGCCAGCACATATGTTGTAAGATGTTTTCTCTATAATAAAATATTGAAGGCTGAGCAACTGCAGCGGTGGTTTTCTCCCGACTTGGGTTTCCACCTAAAAATCCTGGTGTTCATGTGTGATGCTTTGTGTGATGATTTATTCTGTTCTTACTGCACATGTTTACTTCTTATTGAATATCTGATGAATAAATGAAGGAATAATTTAAGAGAAGAATTAATGACATAAATAGATATCTGTGTATACGCGAGTTGCGTAAAGGGTATCCACGTATATACGCAAGTCTGGTTCAGGAAAGTCGCGTATGCATTCTAGAAGCAGGAAAAAGTGAAATTTTTGAAAATGCAGTAAATACTGATTCACCCCCCCCCCCCTCTCAGTATTTTTCCCAACAATTGGTATCAGAGCAGGTCCTTGTGGAGAAGCTTGATCGCTTAAAGGAGATCCGTCGCAATGGGAAGTCAAGAAGGAGTAATGTCTATAAAGCCACCTCTATTCAATGGAAGCAATCTGATATTCTGGAAGGTACATACAAAAGCATATCTGCAAAGTCTTGGTGCAGATGTATGGGCAATCGTGGAAGAAGGTTATCAATACCCGGCAAGTATTCCTACTGATGCAACAAAAAGAAAGAAGTATGAAACCAATGCCAAAGCAGTAAATGTTTTGCTGGGAAGCATGTCTGAATCAGAATTTGCTAAAGTGATGCAGCTACATTCAGCAAAAGATATATGGGACAAAATCATTCTGAGCTATGAAGGAGATACAAAGGTAAAAAATGCAAAACTCCAAACTCTTAGAATTGGATATGAAAATTTGAAGATGCATAGTGATGAAAGTGTTGCCAGTTTCTTCCTTCGTCTAGATGATGTTGTCAATCGAATGAGAAATTTGGGTGAAACTAAAACTGATACTACTCTGGATGAAAAAGTCTTAAGATCCTTGACTCCAAAATTTGACTCTAAAGTCTCCGCTATTGAAGAAAGGCAAGATCTGCAAACTCTTACTATTGTTCAATTACATGGGACTCTCACTGCTTTTGAAATGAGACAAGGAGGTCCTTCTCAAGTAAGAGAAGCTGCGTTTAAGGCTTCTACAAAAGGAAAGGAAAAGGAAGTTGTCAAAGAATCCAGCTATATTTCCGATGAAGAAGAAGCAAATTTCATAAGAAAACTCCAACTAGGAACTGGAATATTCAAAGGTAAGCTTCCCTTCAAATGTTTTGAGTGTGGAAAAGTTGGTCATTATGCTGCAAAATGTCCTTATAAAGGAAAAGAAGTTGTTAGAAGGAATAAGAACAGATTTAGCTCTAAGAAAAGTTACTATACTAATGAAGATAATGATGGGTCATCTAATAGTGAGGAAGATTGTGAAGAAGATCTTAGACTTCTCATGGCCTTTGAACAAAAGGAAGAAAAGGATATGTTTATGGATGCTCTAGAGGAAAATGATTTTCTTGAAGAAAATAATCAACTCAAACTTCACTTAGAAGATTGCAAAATTCTCTTAGAAGAACAAAAGGTGATCAGAGAGACTGTTGAAAAGCAGCTTGAAGAAGCAAAGAAACATATTGAAAAGCTAGAATGTGAAGTGGTAATTCAAAGAAAAGAAGTAGAGAAAGCAAAGACCTTGAATCTTAAATTTGCTAAAGGATCCGAAACCTTAGATGAGATTATCAAGGTACAACGTTCTCCTCTTATAAAGACAGGTCTGGGATATACCGGAAAATCTTCTCAAACTTCAGCACCAAACTATCTAAAAGCAGTTACAGGTGGTTTACTACATTCAGCCACTCAGCAAGGGAATAGAGGATCTCTACAGGGAAAGAAGGACCATCTCAATTCAAGGAACACTAACAGTGATAGCTTTCAAAGACACTAAAACCAATAGGTAAACTCAAATAGAAGATTCCATGATCGCAGAAATTTCTACTTCAATGGGCAATGTTTCACTTGTCACAATTTTGGTCATAAAGCTATTCAATGTGTGGCATATAAAACCATCATGACAAGAGAAGCAAGAAAGAAAATGTTGGATACTGAACCAAAGAAGAATACCTATATCAATTTTTCTCCTCTTCAAAGTGAAGTCGAATGTACTTATTGCAATAACTTTGGCCATGAAGAATCTGAATGCAGGAACAAGATCCAGCCTAAAGAACATGTTCCCTCAAGCTCCAAAGTGTGGAAGAAGAAAGAACCGCCGGTTGAAAATTGTGGGATAGAATTATTTGCAGAAGGTGAAGAAAATCAATGGTACATCGATAGTGGGTGCTCAAGACACATGACAGGTGACAAAAGCAAACTTCATACTTATAATGCTCTAGAAAAAGAAAAGAAAGTTACATTTGGAAATGATACTCCTACTGTAATTAAAGGAAAAGGGTCAGTTTTTCTAAAAGAAAAGGTGAAGGCTAAAGATGTCATGTATGTGGATGGATTAAGGCATAACCTGTTAAGTGTTAGTCAAATGTGTGATCAAGGAGCAGAAGTGGTCTTCAGTTCCAAAGAATGTGTGGTTCGTGATCTTGATACATGTAAAATCATTATAAAAGGAAAAAGAAATCCAAGCAACCTGTATGTACTAAACGGCATAGATCAATGTTACTTGAGCAAGTCTTCAGAAAATTGGCTATGGCATAGAAGGCTGGGGCATCTGAGTTTCTCTCAAATCAACAAAGCAAATAGACTTCAAGCTGTTCGTGATCTTCCCAAGGTCAATCTTCCAGAAAATACCATATGCAAATCTTGTCAATTTGGTAAGCATACTAGAGTTCGATTTAATGCCAAAGAAGGATCATCAAGTAAGCCTCTTGAACTCATTCATAATGACATCTGTGGACCTATGAGGAAAAGGTCATTACGTGGGGAAGAATACTATATCCTATTTATCGATGACTACTCCAGAATGTGTGAGATCGCATTTATTAAACACAAAGATGAAGCTTTTGAAAAATTTCAGAAGTTCAAAGCTCGGGTAGAAAATGAATTGGATTCAAAAATCAAGTGTCTTAGATCTGATCGAGGTGGAGAATATTCATCAAATGAATTCTTTGAATTTTGTGAACAACATGGCATTAAAAGACAATTCTCTGTAGCAGGCACTCCACAACAAAATGGTGTAGCAGAAAGAATGAATAGAACAATTGTTCAAATGGCTAGAGCTATGATGGCCGACTCTAATGTTCCTGACATGTTCTGGAGTGAAGCAGCACGTACAGCGGTTAACATTCTCAACAAAGCTCATGTTCGGGTAAATAGTGACAAAACTCCATATGAACTCTGGTATGGTAAGTCTCCCACTGTAAAGCATTTTAGAGTTTTTGGAAGTAGATGCTTTATCAAAAATAATGATGAAAAGCTTGGCAAGTTTGAACCTAGATCAGATGAAGGGATACTTCTTGGTTACTCATCTTCAAGCAAAGCATTCACATGTTACAATAAGAGGCTTCAAAAGGTTTTTGAATGTATTGATGTTGTTATTGATGAGTCTCCTGCAGCTTCTAAAGAAGAAAAACAAACAACAGAAGAAGATGATAGCGACATATGGCCTTCTACATCAAATGGAAATGATATAGGCAGTGAATCCAATGAAGAACCTGAAAATGATCTATCTGAAAAAACTCCATCCAGATATGTTCAAAAGAATCATCCTGAATCTCAAATTTTGGGAGACAAGGAATCAGGTGTACGAACAAGGAGAACTCTTGCGGGATCTTCTCGTAATTTGGCACTTCTATCCACAATTGAACCACACAATGTCAATGAAGCTAGCAAATATGAATGTTGGAATAATGCCATGGATGAAGAAATTGAGCAAATCGAAAAGAATGACACTTGGGATTTGGTACCAAGACCTCATGATAAAAATGTCATTGGAACTAAATGGATCTTCAAGAACAAGTTAAATGAGAATGGGGATGTTGTAAGAAACAAAGCTAGACTAGTTTGCAAAGGGTATACTCAACAAGAAGGTATAGACTTTGAAGAAACTTTTGCTCCTGTAGCTAGACTTGAAGCTATAAGAATGTTTCTTGCTTTCTCAAGCTATCAACGAATCAAAGTTTATCAAATGGATGTTAAGTCTGCTTTTCTTAATGGTGACCTAGAAGAAGAAGTATATATAGAACAACCGGAAGGATTCATTTTGGGAAATGATGCAAATATTGTTTGTAGACTTAAAAAGGCTCTGTATAGACTCAAACAAGCTCCAAGGGCTTGGTATTATCGTCTTGACAAATATCTTCATCAACAAGGATTTTCAAAGGGGTCTGCTGATAGCAACTTATACACAAAAGTTGAAAATGATAAACTATTGATTGTAGTTGTATATGTCGATGATATCATTTTTGGGAGTAACGAAGAATCTATGAGTCAAAAATTTGCTTCTGTCATGCAGCAAGAATTTGAAATGTCTTTACTTGGGGAACTAACATTCTTTCTTGGCTTGCAAGTGCATCAATCTGTAGATGGTATATTTCTATCACAAGAAAAATATCTTAAGCAAATTCTGAAGAAGTATGGCATGGAAGAATGCAAACCTGTAAGTACACCAATGATAACCGGATGCAATCTCAGTTCTAATGATGATTCTCCCACTGTGAATCAACCAGAATACAGATCGATGATTGGAAGTCTACTTTATCTCACTGGGACCAGACCAGACATTATGCATGCTGCTGGGATTGTTGGACGATTCCAAGCTAATCCAAAAGAGTCTCACCTTCAGGCTGTCAAAAGGATATTCAAATATCTACAAGGAACTCAAGACTTTGGTCTATGATATCCAAAGGATGCTGATCTTACTCTTCATGCTTACACTCATGCAGATTGGGCTGGAAGTGTTGATGATCGGAAAAGCACTAGTGGTGGTGCATTTTACATGGGGCCCCGGTTAGTATCTTGGTTCAGCAAGAAGCAAAATTCTATTGCCTTATCAACAGCTGAAGCAGAGTATGTAGCTGCCGCATCTTGTTGTACTCAACTCCTATGGATGATGCAAACCTTGCAAGATTTTCAAATCAAATGTGCAACTCCTATCTCCATTATGTGTGATAATACAAGTGCCATCAGTATCTCAAAGAATCCTGTTATGCATTCGAAAACCAAGCACATTCCCATCAAATATCATTTTCTACGTGAAAAAGTGCTTGAGCAAAAAGTGAAGTTGGAGTATGTTACCTCCAAAGAACAAGCTGCTGATATCTTTACCAAAACTCTGCCTAGGGAAGCATTCGAGTATTTAAGACAGAAGCTGGGAGTGTTCTCTGCCAGTCAAAAGAAAAAATCTGCATAAATTTTAAAAGATGGCTTGGGATACGCGGGTTTCCTGAAACACAGTCGCGTATATATGCAAGTTCCTGCACAGAAAACCGCGTATGTATGATTGCTGACAATTTTTGGTTGAAGTCAGCTCTCTTCAACACAGCTGCAGTGCTGTTTGGTATCTCTGATACTGTTTGACATCTCTGGTGGTGTTTCAGTTCTCATAATTCTGTTTCTAATGTTTTGATGAAGATGCCTTGATGATTTGATGGTGGAAGTTTTCAGGATGCACAAACTAAGGGGGAGCCTTAGTCATTTGGAAAGATTGCTTGGTTGCACAGACTCAGGGGGAGCATTAGCGTTGCTGAGTATAATGCAGTGTTGGCATTATTATGGTTCTGAAATATGTTCTCTTTCTTGAGGACTTTCTGGTGTTGGTCGTAAATGGTCATATTTATATTTTGGTGAAAAGGTCCTGTTGAGACTCATGATGTAAAAATTGTAATATTCAGTCATGTAAGGACTTGTCATTTTTGTAAACCCACTTGGTTGGGTAGCTGAGTCAAATTTTGTAAACCCACTTGGTTGGGTACTTGAGTCTTATATGTCAATCCACTTGGTTGGATATTTGGTGTAAGTATGAGTCTTTGGTGCTAGGAAGTTCATAGAGTCATGTACTTCATCGACAAATATGTTTGAAGATTCAGCATGAACTCAGGGGGAGCTTGGCCACTTCAGCACATATCAGATCTGCAGAATGTTTCTTCCACATGAGGAGGAGAGTGTTGGTGTTTGATCCGCCCTTTTCCCTTGATGTCAAAGGGGGAGAATGACATGGTGTTTGAATGAAGAGAAGATAATGATGTCAAATATTTGGGAGAGTGACATATTTGGGATAGTGACATGGTACCTATCTGTTATGGTAACCAAACACCATCGTGGTTGCCATCAAGTCCAAAGGGGGAGATTGTTGGAAATATGATGCAGATGGTTGCCATCAAGTCCAAAGGGGGAGATTGTTGGAAATATGATGCAGAGTGTTGTCCTTGATGGCAACCCACTGAATGAAGATGAAGACATGCGATTATTGACATGTGTTGTCCTTGATGGAAATCCACCTGATGAAGAAAACTAGTGTTCCTCGGTGTCTGAGAAGGCAATGAAGAAAAGAATTGAGAATGTGTAAATATGATAGAAAATGTCTTTGTATACGCGGATTTGCCTAGGAGAAGTCGCGTATGCACGCGGGAAACAACGTTCCAAGTCGCGTATGGGAAAAAGCGCTCATAATGTATTGTTTTGGCTCATGGTATTGTTGGGCTCATAGGGCTCATGGTATCGTTTGGCTCATGGTATTGAAGGGCTCGTGGTATTGAAGGCTCATGGTATTGAAAAAGGATAAACCTATATAAAGAGATGAAATTCATTGTGCAAATCATGAGTGTGGGTGCAAGATGTCTGAGCTTGAATGAATACTTCTCTCTGAAGTAGATCTGAATGGAAAGGGTTACACTTGAATGATAAATCTGAAGGTATGATGCACCAATAATGAAGAAGGGGATCTAGATCTGAAATACACTTGTATCTACTAGATCTGATTATGGAAGACTTGGATCTGAATTAAGGCGAACATCTGTCTGAAGTGAAAGGGTAAATCTGAACTGAACATCTGATCTAAAGAAGTATGCTGCTCTACAATGATTGAATATCTATACGCTACTTCGCCGCGGAGGAAGCGCGTATACACGCTACCTCGCTGAAGAGAAAGCGCGTATGCGCAATGAAATACATACAGAGGTATACGCTGGTTTGTGTGGACTAAAGCGCGTATATACGCGACATCAGTGAAGTGAAAGCGCGTATGCAAACTAGGGTTTGCTGAAGCATGGGGTATGAAACATCTGATCTTTTCTGCTGTATTACTGCTATCTGATCTGGGCTGTCTGAAATGGTATGTATCTGTTGATGATGTATGTTTGTGCTTAAAAGTATGGAAAGGGTCCAGTATGAAAATATGATGAAATGTGGCCTGCAAGTTGTGTTCTATTGAAGTGGTTGGATCCAGTGTGAAAATTGATGAAACGTGGTCCAAGGTGGTGCTGAAGGTTGTAGCTTTCGGTCGGGGGGTATACGCTCCCTTCCGGGGAGAGAAATTTGATAGCGAGATCGAGGGGGTCGCCAGCTCCCTTCCGGGAAAAGAAAACGAGAGCAGTCGGTCGTAGCTCCCCGCTGTCTGCACGAGGCAGTGTGTGACGAGCATAGCGGTGGGTGCACAACGTCTTGGGGTCAGGCTCTGCGCCCATTTTATATGTTGTAAGATGTTTTCTCTATAATAAAATATTGAAGGGTGAGCAACTGCAGCGGTGGTTTTCTCCCGACTTGGGTTTCCACCTAAAAATCCTGGTGTTCATGTGTGATGCTTTGTGTGATGATTTATTCTGTTCTTACTTCACATGTTTACTGCTTATTGAATATCTGATGAATAAATGAAGGAATAATTTAAGAGAAGAATTAATGACATAAATAGATATCTGTGTATACGCGAGTTGCGTAAAGGGTATCCGCGTATATACGCAAGTCTGGTTCAGGAAAGTAGCGTATGCATTCTAGAAGCAGGAAAAGTGAAAGTTTTAAAAATGCAGTAAATACTGATTCACCCCCCCCCCCCTCTCAGTATTTTTCCCAAAAATTTTCTCTATCAACATGGCCCCTAAGGGAAAGAGCAGGAAACCAGTTTCATATGAGAACCCTTCCACTCCTACCCCGGTCGACCTCGACCACATTCCACTTGCTGATTTGTACAATAATATTTCTAACACAGAGTGTGAGTTTGAGTTCCATGAATTTCATCTATGATTGAGGAAAAATTATCTCGATAAGCGAGATCATATTAAACTGTGGGAATCCCTTATGCCCCTCTTCTTTTTTCCTCATAATTATGACTTTCCAGACCTATTTATTTGGTGTCAAACTAGATATGACCCCGTCAAAAGAGAAATAGTGGCTCATAATGGTGAAATTCTGATATCCATCACTGTTGAAACCATCAACAAAAATTTTCTTATTTCACAAACTGATTCCTCGAGCCTATTTTCCCAAGAAGCTCTTATGGAGCTATAACATAAGATGAATTTTCCCGAGAGAGCTCAAATATTTGAGAAATTCTTATCAGATGATGCTGAATTACCCAAAATAAATCCAACCTGTCCATCTTCAAAGATCCCTAAAGCCACTAGACATGTCATCTCCTTATTGTCCTGTCTATTAAATTATGCATATGATAAAATAGTTGATGAATTCATCATTGGATTATTTTCTATTTTTTCAAAAGATAAGAAGCCTACCATCATGTATAATTACATTAAATTTTTGGCTAAGAATATGCATGAGTAGGTTATGAATTTGACAACAAAAGGGATGTTCAAGTATACCTCTGTACTTGTTTACATGTTTTTGTTTCAGCAAGGAGACTCGTTGCCAATCACACTAAACAAACAAGATGATAAGGGGATCAATAAATCAATCATCCATTGGGCAGAGATGGTCAGATCCGTTTCTGCTAAATTCACCTTCTCAGACTTCATTGAATCATTTACACATCTAGTAGCACATCTTCTCAGCATCCAGATTGAGCCCATAATTGGTGAAGATATCAAAATGATTCTGCATTTAAGTGATCAAGTTAAGACTGGTGACTGGTATTTATCCCAAAATTATATTAAAATAAGGGTATATGGTTGTGAGCTAGCACCATATAAGTTGCCAAAGTATGTTCCAATGAGAATTTTGTCTTTGGAATATATTAGGTAAATGATCAACATGGATGAACTTCACTTTGTATCACATAAAATAAAGTCACAATTCAAGATTAAATCTAAAATTAGTTCATTCATCTACAACACCAGATCAATTGGTATTGAGGGAGATACAATTTTAAAGAATATGAATTTTCAGCCTAGCTTCACCTAGTCTTATGACCCCATCATTTCAAATTTAAGGATTGAATTAAAAACAACTGCTTAAAATCATACTCCAAGGCCAGAAATCGAAAAATTCATGAATCAGGAGCAGCGGACCTAGAATACACTACAATAAGCAAAAGAACAGATCTTTTCAACTTCCACTTTGCAGACTCTAGTTGCTCAAAGTAAACAACAAAAAAGGAAAAGGGAAGAAACTTCATCTACTATGGAGTTGGTCAAAGAATTATACTTCAACAAAATAAATCAAAGAATAACTTGTTAGTTTCTATAGAGGATAATCAAAATCACCTATAAATCATTGATCTTGGAGATCCAGAAGTCTTTACATTAGTAGGAGCAAGTGTTCCTACTACTCCTACGACAACTTCATCTTCTCAATAGCCTCTAGAGATCATTCAGATGGTGGGAACTAACTCATCTGATGATAAAAATATATTCTCAAAGTTGTAGGAGATAAAGTAGATGAATGAGACACTGAAGTAAAATGTTTACATTCAATTCTGGAAGAAGACCTCCACTTGAAAACACAAACTTCTCTCTACTTTTGAAAATGAAAAAGGAAGAATGAAAATAGCTTTCTTACAATATCAAGTTCCTTTTCCAAAGTCCCCATCAGATTACAAGAAGACAATATTTTCATTTGAAACTAGTTAAATTCATCCAATAGATCAAATGGATATGCATAGACAGTTTGGTGAGATGATGTTCTCCACCATGACTAATAAAACCATGTCTTTGTCTAAGATTATAACTTCTTTATCTAATGTACAGTCTCAACTTAAAATTGAGAAATTATCTTCTGTATCTAAGGACAAAAAAATAAAATATTTAGAATACCTTGTGGTTAAAATTGGATATGATCCAAAAGATTGTAAGGATATAGAAGAAATCCTCAAGAAAAAAAATGCATACATTGTAGCTCTACGAAAACAACTTAAGTTTCCTTATACAAAAGACCCACAAACAAAGGGTATTGAAGAAAGTGAACAAAACATAGAAGAGATTCTCAAGTTAATCATTGAGAAAAATATTTAGAATAAGAATATGGAGGAGCATATTTAAGGACTAATCAAGGAGAAAGAATCAACTCATCTTGCTATGATTCTAGTTACAGTAGTTCCCATAGCAGTTGCAGGTACACAACCCAGTTATTCATCAACAACCATTGAATCTACATCAACAAAAGGTGATTAAGTCAGTATAGCATAGGAATTGGCCACAAAAAAGAAAAGAAAATGAGAAGCTGCTAGAGAAATTTAAGAATTTAGAAACTCAGAAGATTAAAAATGACACTTTATATATGGAGGAAATGCATAAGGTTGGGACTTAAAATCATGAAGTTAGAAATTGAGTCTTTAATGGTAGAAACGTTGGTCCAAGTGAAGGAAAGAATATGGTCATAAATCAGTCAAGCAATGGTATATGTATGGCCATCCATACAGATCATTTTTTAACAACAAGAGTTGATTAGTAGATGCAGGAAAGTCATAGAGAAAGAAAAGGAAACACTCAAGACCAAACCATTATAAGAATCAAATATTATAAAAGTGCTCAATTCAGAGTTAAAAACAGAGTTAGAGAAGATTAATATCTGAGACAGAACAACCACCATCCTAGAGATAAAAAAGGTTCTATAAAAGAAGAATTTACTTAATCAATTGGAGACAAAATGTCAAACCTTGGACATTGCTATTCAGAGGTTTCATTCGAAGTTTAATGTGTTGAACCAGAAGGGGTTGCCTATATTGGTATATCCAAATGAGAAACTGGTAAATTTGGAGGAACATTGCAAGAAACTGTATACCATCTCAATTGAAAAAAAAAAGTTTGCAAGGATTAAAGGACATGTAACAGGAAAAGCTTTCCTTGAAGCTTTGGAGTTTGATTTAATTATAAAACATGAAATCAAATACCTGTTCCTCAACAAGCCAAAATTCGAATGATACATAGAGGTGGATGAAGTTTTTAGAAAGGTGGTAAATATGGAAATTCTGAGTGAATAAGGATGGGATAAGCTATGTGAAACCATCGAGTAATTTTTGAATCCAACAACATGCCATCACAACAACATTTTTGGACGACATCATCAACTATTTCCTAAAAAAAAGTGGCACATCACTCCTCAGTTTTGTTTTCCTATTGTTTGATATTATTATTGTAATCATTTTTAGATATTTCTAAGTCATATAAATCAGTATAAATAGCTCTCCTTTCGAATTATTAAGGGTTGCACCCTAGGATGAGAATTTGTAAGAAGAAGTGTATGAGCTTTGATCATTGATCATAATAAAAGGATTCTAGAATTGTTTCAATCAGTTTTTTCCCTTGTAAGTTTTCCAGATTTCATTACATATTGCTTTCTGCAGATGTTTAATGTTTATTAAGATAATTAGGTAAAAAAAGTTGTGTTTTAGTCTATCTTAAATCCTCTCAGGTTATTATCTATATTAGAGAATGAGTTATTGAACTGTCTGTTTTTATAAGTCCCTCTACATCAATTAATTATCAACAACTTCATAAAGTTAATTATTTTTTGTCAAGATATTAAACATTTTTTGGAAGTCTTTCACACTTATTAAACATTGAGTTTGAATATTTAATTCATCATACTTTCTTACATTTTCTACTTCCACACATGCAATCTCAAATCATTGTTTCAAGAAAAGAAAAATCCCTTTACTTATTGATTAATATTATCTAAAGTTTAAGCACATTTGTATGCAATTTCTTTATACATTGGTCATCCAAAACCCCCAACTTAAAAAAAAACAAAATATTATATATGCTCTGAGATAATTAATTTACCCCAATGATCTCCTAGAACAACAATATGAATAGAGAAAAGGATAACTGTTTCTATATATATATATATATATATATATATATATATATATATATATATATATATATATATACACATACATACATATATAGTTTTTTTAAACTAAAAATTAGTAGATATATTTAATATCAAAGTATTAATCAAACCTTCGATTAATATTTGGACATGTCACTGCTTGGTCCTTGTGTGGAACCTTTACTATTCAAAGGCGTTAGATAAACTACCCCAGTCCTCTTGGAATAGATGGTTGCAAGTGGTCACATATGTTGTTGAGTAGGACATTCTCTTTGCCAGCAAATCCCATCCCTTAGCAATTGTAATGAAAGGATTTCACATGCAGGATTGGTTGTGGGCATAAGAGTTCCTCACGTATAGTTTACAAAACTCATTCATGAGCATATGATTAATGGGTATGTTGTGCTTGTTAAATAGTGTGCCTAGTTGTATACCTGTCCCTCCATGGATCTCGCACACTGGTTTTTTCCCTCAACGCCTTATTCCTCTCACATCCAGGCCCAATTATAAATGCATGGGAAATTTCTTAGGGTGGTGACATTTATATTCTTTCAGTATTGTTGAGGAGGGTTTCAAACAATCATGTTGTTCTTGGATGCATAGGTTGGTCTCTTCCAGCCCTGCCATATCATCATTTCCTCACTATTCTATCTTATGTTCCTCTTATCATTCATTGTCTAAGTAATTATTTTTTTGGTATCTACTCTATAATTCTGTTAGTTATGAAGGGGTCAATGTTTTTCATGCTCTTACTCCATAATATGAGGCCCGATCCTTCTTTCGAACTGGTGGTTTTGTAACCTACCTCATCACCTTTACTCTTAGATTTGGTTGGAATGTCCTTCAATCATCTAGTGTTGGTGTGTAGAATTTGGTACCCATGTATCTTTTCCATTTGGTTTTTATATTGTCCCCTATTTATTTAATTTCACAGTAGCCTTAACGTATCTGGGCTTCCTTTCTCACTGTCACTCACAAATTTCAATTTTATTGGGAGTTAGGGTTTGTATTCCTGTACAAATCTTGTAAAATCTCCCTAAATGTCTCCCCTTGACCAAATTATCTCTCCCTTTTTTACATGCTAGATGATGTTATCTTTTTTCATGACTTATTTTCACACTTAAGACTACAAATCCGTAACCATCTCCCTTCAACCTCAGTCTATTTCTTCTATTACCCTCGTTCCTATGTAATCATGACCCCTCGGTAGAGATTACACGGTCATCATCGTCATGCACCTAGTTCATCTTCTCTCGTCGTAGACATTTGTTTGGTTGGGATTCAGTGGCGAACCATTTTGATTTAGTTCCTCTTGAAGTGAGAAAAAAAAATCTCCATCTAGAGGAAAAAGAGTTTGGGGATCATATATATTTTCCTAATTATGATATTAGAGGTAATAGCCTCAAGTGGGATCCTAATATAGGAAAATTATGGAACTGTAAGCTTCACTTCCTTCATTCCCTCTCTCACTATTAACATATGGAAGCATTGCTCCATTTAATTATTTGTGACAAGAAGGTTGAAAACTACAAATTGTTTGTAGGTCACGAGGATATAAAGCGAATTCTTTGGGAAATTCAATACAACTTGGATGCCATCGTGGCTAGACTGACAGAGTTGGAGTGGTTTATGGTATCTAATTCAGGTATTGAGTCAGATGAGTGGCATGAAGTACTAGCAATTATCAATTCTCTCGTTGGGAATTATCGTCAGGCAAACTTCTCTCCCCTCTCTCTAGTCATCATTTTCGACTCACAGTCCACCATGGCTATTGCACTAGTTTCTATAGTTTTGTATTGCTTGTTTTTGTACTAGTATTTATAGTGGGTTGACGACATGAAATTTTGGAACACAACTCGATTTTGATGGGTTCCTTTCATAGTAATATGGTTGCAGTTTTAATGTAACTGGTTCGTTAGCATAGTATTAGAAAGCATGTTTCATTGCTCTCTCATCTCCTTATCACCCTCAATTTTTTTTAAGCAGTCTCATGGTATCATAAAATAAGTATGGAAACCATGTAATAGGTGATCTCTCTCTGTGATAGTCAAAAATTTGTATGATGGGACTTCACTGGTAGTAATGGTGCCTTTTTTATTACCCGTGGTAAAAGAAATGACCTCCCAAGGTTCTTTTTTGAAATATGAAAAGCTATCAATGTAATATATTTTTATCATTAATGGAAAATCATTGACAAATCTTACAAAATAATATTAATCATGATTTAAGTACGATTTAATTAGACCAGAAAGTTAGTAATTATATAGAAGAATAAGTTGATAAGTATATTTAATATCAAAATATTATTGAATTATAATTGTTACTTTTTATGAAGTTATTGTTTACATGTTAAAGATATTGTTTTTGTTTAAATATCAAATATATGGTTGTATTGATATGGTTATATATCTTGTTAAATTAAAAAAGAAGAAGAAGATAAATATAGAAAAATAATGTATTAACATTTTTAATTTTTTTCAAAAATACCTAAATTTATATTAAATTTGAAAACAATTAATAAGTTTTAATATCATTATATAAATTCAAATTTATTTATATATTTACTACAAAATGAAATATTTTAAAATTAGTAACTATTTTTCTAATAATATAGAAATTTTTAAAATATTTTTTATTAAAATAAAATTTTTAAATTTTTAATTTCAATTGATTTTTGTTAAATGAATATATAGTATGAAAGAGATGTTTAATGTTTTTTTATATAAACATTTTCACTCAGTCAAATAAAAATAAAGAACCAAAATAAAATAAAATAAAATAAAAAATAAAATCACATGTGCATGCACACACATATATATCATTTTTTTTATATAACATAACATTAGAATAATTATATGGGTATTATGGTTAGAAATCATATTCATGGATTTGGGTTGAGAGCAAAGAGAGATAGCTTTAACAAAGGGTGATAGATGGTGGAGGATGACATTACATAATCCTATTGTGGGGAGGAAGATTTGGGGTAATTATAGTGTTTTTTCGGTGAGATCGTCCCATAACACACCTAGTGCTCAAGGGGTTTTGGAAAATTTGGATGCTCAACATATGAAATTTATTTGACTTAACATTTGGGCAAGAGAGAAGTTGGTGAAGGCTACAGAACTAGTGTGAGCCAAACCAATCGGTGCACTTCCTAACCTGCCTAATTTTCCTCCCTTAGATATCTTCTTCACGGAATCCTATCACTTCTTAGCAGTTGATAGAAACTTTTAGTTCCTCTGTAGTTTATTTCTAAGGATACCATCCCTTTCAGATGTGATTCTAGAAAATATGGAAGACGTATATACCCTTAATGTTGTTTCCATGTGACTACGTTGGCAATATTGCAGGGAACATAAGCTTCATGTTTGTTTAGTAAACTCACTATAGGAGAAACCCAACATTGTTGGAAGTAGTTTAGCGGAGGCCGCCTTGATAAATTTAGGTCTCCAAATTGGTCTATGTTTGTGCAATTTCAGGTTTCAATTTATATTTTCATTTCCTATAGTTGGAACTAGCTAAATATTGGGAATAATTTAAGGAGTACACTTCATTAGCACTAAGAGACCCCCTATGGATGGTGTGGTATTATACCCTCTGTGGAGGAGTTTGTGTTGGGAATGATTTTGTCCCTCACATTACGTTTTTAAATTGGAATTAAAGCAGGAAATTTGCTCTCTTTTTAGGTCGAAGAATCCTCCTATAAAATGACCTTAAGTGCTTAGTTTGACCTATATACTAGGGTGAGAGGCATGATATATTTTCATTATACATGTCTATTCTTATTCTTATAGAAGGCCACCCTATACCACTTTCTCTGGTAAAATTTACATCTTCTTTGGCCCAACATAGTTCACCCTTTTTTAGTGCTAGTTATTCAAGAAGATAACACTATGGCACAGGAAATGGGACATGTAAGAAGGGGCTCTGATTATTACATAGAAAGAGGCCATACAGAGAATTATCTCCTTCATGAAAGAGAAAAAATATTTACTACAAGATACCATGATCAAATGCCCATGCACATAAAAGAGAAACTAAGCTAGGTTGAAAGGGTGGTAGCATCTTAGTGATCCACACTCTTTGATGCTGCAGTAGGGGCGGATTTGGAGGCATGGATTCCAAATACTGGAAAAATGAGGAACAAGGTGAACCAATTTATGTAGGTCATTGATCTCTATTGGACGATGAAATTTCTATTGGGAATAGTGTTAATGGAAATTAAAGAGTTAAGAAGAGATATGCTTCAGAATTTGGACCATTTACATAGTCATTTGAAGCATAAAAATTGTAGGTTGGACACGATGAATAAAAATTTTGATTGCATTGAACAACACTTGCATATCCTTCCAGTGATGCCCAAGCCTCTCACAAACCCATGAATCCAAATTCCTATAGCAGGCTCAGACTTTAAGTCAATCCCATGTTTATCTGATGACTCCTAGTTCTGATAACCCTTTTGTGACTGACTATGCTTGCAGGCATATGGTTGGGAATCATAGTATAGGCTTGTTTTATTTTAAATATGCTATGTTATGTGTATCTCTCATGACCCTATGTACAGTTCATTTTTGGAAATGCTGCGGTGTTCCCAGAGAGAGACGAGAATGACCTCTGAAGAATGTTTTATGCAATTTCTTGGTTTTTATTAATAGAATTCACATTTCACACAACCTATAAAAATTAAAAAATAACATACCTACATACATATTTGAAACTATCCTAGATCGATCCTAATTTCCTATCTATCAAGAGCCGAGAGGGATCAAATCTCTCAAGGTGGAAACATTTTCTTTGCATTGAAAAAATAAATTTGCATCCTAAAATATTTGATGCCTCTCGACTCTTGATAGATACAAAGTTAAAAAATAGCATATTTCTCAATATAATAATTAAAAATAATGTATATTTCTATGAAGTCGTAGTAAAAATTATTGTATTTATATTTGAAATTATTTTAATTTTTATAAAATATGTATAAATAACTTTTAATACTGAATCCATAATAAAAAAATGTGAGTTGTCTTTAGTGTGAATTTTTGGACTTTCCAGTGTCAGAATCATGCAGAACAATTAGAGGTGAAATCTTGATTTGTGTAATTTAAATTGGTTTTTTGACTGTATGTTGGATTCAACACCCTGAAAAACCCCTAGGGCACTTCAATTTGGCAAGGGTTACCCATCAAGCTTGTGATTTCAATAAATTCTTGCCAGAGTTTAGAGAAATTAGACCCAAAAAATCTACCAGAAAAACTTCCAAAAAGTCTCACAAAAAACAACTTAAAACAATATTATTATGTACTTATTTCTTATAAAATATGTTACATAAAATATAAAAAAATAATTGTAATACTATAGATGAAATTATTATTATATTTAATTGATTTTGTTTCCCAAATATTCAAATTATCTTTAGCAAATTTTCACGAGAATAAAAATATTTTGATTCTTTTTTAATTTTAATATTCTTAAAAAATACTTATTCTATATAGAAAAAGGTGGTGATAAGATGTTACATAAATTTTATAGATTTTAAACTATATCATGAAATTATAAACTAACTAGCAAACAAAAATATATTATAAATAATTATTAATTATTTACTATTAAAATATTAAAAAAAATATTATTGCTATCTTTTGTTTTATAATTATAATTATTATATTACCACATCATTTTTACAGTATCAAAATGTAATAGGATGGTATAACACTAATTGTTTTAAGAAAAAAAAGAGATAGGTAAAGAATTAATGATTTTATATATACAATTGCCCGAGTATCAAAATGTAATATGATTGTATACTTCTAAATTTTTGCACATATATATATAATATTAATTAATTATAATTATTATATTTTCATACCGTTCTTATAGTATCAAAATGTAATATGATGGTATAATGCTAAATTTTAAAAAATAAAGTTGTTAAGTAAAGTGCTAATGAATAGTAATATAAAAGGTGTTGTTGTGTATAGCTTAGGAAAAAGGAAAAAGATATTGTTGTGCATAGATTAAGAAAAAGGATTATATATATATATATATATATATATATATATATATATATATATATATATATATATATATATATATATATATGATGATGGTTAACGTCCACTGAGACCCAATTTTGGTCTATCAGACCTAAAGAAACAAATTATTTACTTTGTTTTAAAATTGTATTCCTCTGCTCAAAGAGCTTGGAGAGAAGTGTCCCGAGCTTACTATAATTTTGACATGTTAAAATGCTAGGAAGGTCGGTATTGCAACAAATATTATGAAATTGAGATCTAATGTGGGTGTACGCAGGGCATTTTAAGAGGAAGGGATTTTCATCCTCAATATTCATATTCTCATAGAGATGGTAGATCCTATCGACCCATGGTGTTTTAGGAACTGCCCAACGACCAGCTTTAGTATGGAGCTCATGAGAGTTTGTATTTACCTTGGCTATATTAATTTTTTTATTTGATCTAGTTAACACAGAGAGATACTTTTGATCTTCTAGAGTAGGGTTGATGACCTCCTTATAATATCTTAATTTTATTTTAGCCTCTAAATATTTCTCACACCACATCTTCTCTTTAAACTTAGAAGTAAAAATATTTTTAATTAATGTTATTAATATTTTATAGTGCAACATTATCATCGATCTCCCAATGGCTTAGCCAGGCCCTGGTATCTTTATACCAAACTCGTTTGAGCCATAGTTGGTTTTGGATGGAATTTAAAGCTGGCTTAGGAAGTCTATGGTCACCCATATGATTGATTTTGTGCTTGTAAAATAGGAGCCTACTCATAGCTAGGCTCTTGATAGGGGCAAGACCCACTTTGATAAGGAGAATAGGATAGGGTGTATTGCTTTTAATTTTGAGGATATACATTATAAAACGCTTCTGGATTTGCTCAATATCTCTCTAGGATTCTCTAGAGATGCTACAACCCCAAACCTCACATCCATACAAGATAACATGAGTGACTAGATTTTTGAATAAGAGCTTATTTTTATCCCACATCACAAGGTTTGTTGCTTTACAATTATTTTCAAGACCAAAATAAGCTTTCCGCCCTCCATTAATCCCTTTCTCAATGTTATAGTTCCAGTTGAGCTTGTGATGAATATCAATTTCCAGGTACTTGTAAGAAGACATTTCTCCAAGTTTCTATTGTCATACACAAAATTAGCGTAAGTGTCCTTCTTGGATTTGATAATCATAACTTTTTTTTGTCAGTGTTAACAGTCATACCCATGGTAGAGAAAAAATGCTTAAGAAATATTAGTTGCTTATCAAGATGAGACGGGCACCTTGCCAGAAGAACTATATATATATATATGTGGAATAAAATTGTGAATACATTTTTTTTTGTATTAAATAAATTTAAATTTATTTTTAAAAATAATTTATATTAAATTTAAAATTTAAAAGATAATAGATTTTAATATTATTACTATGTAAATTAAATTTTATTGATTATAATTATAAGATTAATTATTTTAAAAATCAGAACTAATTTTTTAATAACATAAAATATAACAATCAAATATTAAATCAAAATTTTAAACTTTTCCATTTTAATTGTTTTTTTAAAAATAAATATCAAATATTTTCTAATTTCGTTTTTATATAAATTTTATAATACATAAAATTTTAGTAATTACAAAATATAATAATTATAAAATATTACATCTAAGACTTTTGTGATCTATAAAGTAGATAAATTTCTTTAGCATTAATCACATCATTAGGATTTGGTCGAACTTCCTCATGACAATATCTGAATTCAGGTTTCTCTGATCCATATTATGAATGTTGAAAGATATTTCAGTAAAAATCACATAAAAGAAGTTTTAGTGGAAGCATTTTGAACCATCTAGTGTGGTTCATCTTGAAGACAATATGAAGAACAAGATCATGGAATTGGATTAAATAGATGAAGAGAGATGTTTTCTAGCCGTTAGAATATAACAATTGGTTTTGACTAAAACATTATCATTAATTAATAAATTTTTTAATTAAAATAAATTAATGGATGGAAATTAGTTGTAAATAAAGAATTAAATTAATTTTATTAATCTTATTACTTTAATAAAAACAATGTATTTTTTTTTGTAAGTCGATTTAATTTTAATAATAAAAACATAATTTACAGAGCACACTTTCACCTCCAAGGTGGAAAAACAGGCCTAGCTTGGAGGGAAAGGAAAGCAGAGAACACGTACTGTATCAAAACCAACATATTGTAGATTGCCCATATTCGGGAGACCGATCCAAAAATTTGCTGCCCATGAGTGGGAAACCAACATACTGACATTGTTCCAAAACATAAAAAAACTAATGCTATCCCGCATACAAGCGTTGTGCCCATGGTAGCACTGAATTATAGACCAAAAGCCAAAAAAAAAATAGTAATGACCTATCATCATGCTAGCTACTGTGGTGGGCAGGATTTTCTTCCACAATCAGGTAGCTGTAGCCTGCATCTAGGTCGACCTCTTCTTTTTTGGATGGCTGGGCAGAGAAATCAGAGGAGGAAGGAGAGCTGGAGCCCTTTCTCTAAGAACTTCCTGAGTCATCGTTGCTGGAGGTCGGAGACCCAGATTTGGCTAGAAGGCCAGCTTCTTTTCTGAGGATTTGAGGAGGAGCCTTAGAAATGGTCGACTTCCTCTAGCGTTTACGTGAACTAGAGCCAATGTCACCAGAACTAGAGCCATTGTCACCAGAAGCACTGAAATGGTCGCAGTAACGCGTGGTTTGTCAAACTTGCTGGTGAAAATGAAACGCGCTTCATTGCTGGGTGGAGAAAAATGAGTCTCGTCTGCAGCAGGCGTCAAATGAGAGCCACCTTTGTTTCTGCTGCCACCTCCCCTGCCACTGCCTCTGCATCTGCATCTCATGCACTGTCTGCGTGACATTTTTTTCTTGCAAGAGGCCTGAAGGGAGTGAGCACAGTCCAAAGACTGAGAGGGAGAGATGGGAGCCAAAAGAGACTGGTGTGAAGGCGAGAAGGTGGGTGAGGAGATGGGCGAGGAGGTGGGTGAAAATGGTTCAACAAAGGGCAAAGAGGAATTCTGCTGAGAGCAAGAAGGGCCACACAGAGCCGAACGACTGTGAGGAGAAGGCAGATGAGTTCCTCTGTGAGGCTGTGAGGTCAAACAAAGTCGAAAGAGGAGCAGAGAGCAGGAGTTGAGAAATCAAGGAAAATTGAATGCCAAAGCAAGGGAGGAGGAATGATAACCAGCACGTGACATCACCATTGCAGTCCACCAGCACGTGATGTAAATGCTCGGCAAGTGGAGGAGATGTTTCAAATGCGGAACCAGCTCACGGTTATTTATGGCGGAGGTACTGCAAGCAAGTGGTGGCAAGAGGCCTAGCTACCTGTCATCGTCTTCTCCCGCCATTCTGAGAACCTTAATCAGCACCCACATCCGGGATAATAAAAACAATGTTAGTAATAATAAGTCAAACTTAATTATTCTAAACAATAAACTGAAAAATAGTAATAAGAAAATGAAAAATAAAATAAAAATAAATGATAAATAAAACTTAATTATTCTAAAAAATAAAACTAAAATATAGTAATAAGAAAATGATAAATAAGATAAAAATAAATGATAAATAAATAAAAATAATAAGTTTGAATTTATTTATTCTAAACAATACAACTAAAAAACAATAATAATAAAATGAAAATAAATAATAAATAAATAAAATAATAAGGTAAAATTTAATTGTTCCAAAAAAAAAAATGGTAATAAGAAAATGGAAAAAATAAAATAAATAAAATATAAATATATATCAGCATAATGAATTAACTCAATTTTATTATTTAAATTCAAAAAAATTTGAATAGTAAATCAACAATAAATAAAGGAATACTATAAATTTTGACTAATAATAATAATGATATTATTATTATTAATATAAATAAATAAATATTCTAAAAAATTAGGAATACAAGGTAGGTATCCAAGACCTGCTAATACTCCAACCATAATCTCTACTCAGATTGATAGGCCTCCTTTGAATTTCCAAGGCCTCCCTAAACTAACAGTGATGAAAATGATCAATCCTTTCAATGACCCTTGCCTATTCAATGCAGATGTGATTTTTTATCTTTTCCGCATGTTCTTCCAAAGAGGAGGAGTGGGACCTTCCATGTTTGATGTTAGTTCTGTACTCATGAATCCTCTGATTAATTGAGAGGCCAATTTCACCAATGTAGGGAGTCCCATAGGAGCAAGGGATGACATAAGAAACGTTCCCATCTTTAGGGTTCACATGGTCCTTCACTAATATTAGAGAGCTTCAGACAGTGTTTAGGGACCTAAATGTCAAAGGAACCTAATGCATCTTTAGAATATTAGGAACATTGTTTGTGTTTCCTTGGATAAATGAAAGATGCACACTTGAAAACCGATCTTTAAGATATTTTTTAATGAAAACCAATATTTAAGATATTTTTTAATCCTAGGAACTTTTTCAGCCTTAAGGATGGCTCTACAACATTGGTGCTTACTATAACCATTCTTATTAAAAACACTAAGGAGATGGGATTTTTCATCATTGAGGTGGTTTCCATCAAAAACTCAAAACACCCGAGTGGATAAGGTGTTGAGAACACCTATATTTTGAGTGGGGAAATGATGTGGATTTGTATGAAGATATTCTTTGGCGTGAGTTTTATTCCAAAAAACCCGGTGGGAGACAGAACCATCATATCCCTTAAAAATAATAACATTGAGGAAAGGGAGGATGCCATCGATTTCACATTCCATAGTAAACTTTATGGAACTAGATTGATTATTAAGATACTCGAAAAAAATCTCCAACTTTTCCCGACCATGAGACCAGATGACACAAGTATCATCCAAAATTTTTTTCCAAAGCTTAAGATGGAATAGGGTTGAGGACAAGGCCTTAGATTCAAATTTCTCCATAAATCTATTAGCCACTACTTGGGAAAGTGGAGAACCCATGGAAACATCATAAGTTTATTCATAAAATTCACCTTCAAAACTGACGAAAGTAGAATTAAGACAAATTTGAACCTAATAAGTTTTATATGGATCCATAATGTTCTTGATGACTTCAACTATCTCATTAATGGGGATATTAGTGTACAAGGATAACACATTGAAACTCACAAAATTATCACCACGATCCAACATTATACCCTTTAATTCGTTTAAAAATGAAGACAAATATTTCATAAAGGATTTAGTCTCGTCAAAAAGAGGTTTTAGCTTATTAGCTAAAAACTTAGCAAGAATATAGGTCAACCCTCCAATGGTGTTGAAAATGGGATGCAGGGGAGCCCCTTCCTTATGGATC
This sequence comes from Pinus albicaulis, assembly GCA_034641835.2. Lineage (NCBI taxonomy): Eukaryota > Viridiplantae > Streptophyta > Pinopsida > Pinales > Pinaceae > Pinus > Pinus albicaulis. The sequence goes on from CM076575.1 coordinate 942,996,266, forward strand.
TTTGGAACACCATAAATCCCAAGAGTGAGAGGGGATAATTTTAATCAAATCCTTTCTAATGGAGCTAATAGTTCTACTAAATTTTATGGCTAGATAAATTGTTTTAAAAATATTCTTTAAGGGATTCTTATTAAGTTTTCTATAGCACCTGTTGTTACAATGGTGATCTAACATTTTTCTTCGGTAATATTCCTTATCCAAGATAATGTAAGCTCACCCTTTTTGAGCTTTAAGAACAAAAATGTCCTTGTTATTATTCAAATATTTTAGAGTATAAAACTCAAGTTTGCTAAGGTTGTTATTTTATCCTTTATGAAGACAATCACACAGTTGTGTCTAATGATATGCTTAGAAGAATCTTGTAAGTCCCTTATCCCGAATTCAATGTCATAGATAATCTATTACACTGTGATTTTTCTAGGAAAAAGGCAAAAATTTAGACCTTTCTCTAAAATACTATCAACAAGAGGAACAAAAGAAAAATGAGAAATATTAACAACTCTATTATTAAAAGGGGTGAAAGAAATTAAGTTTTTATTTTTAATATTGTTGTTAGAATCAATGTAAAATATATTATTATTATTTTAGCTTTCCAATTCTTCTAAGGCACTGACAATGAGTGCTTTAATGCTCTTAGGGCCTTAACAACAAGAGATGAATTCTTCCACATCACAAACAAGGAGCATTGAGGGGGTTGGGTTTGATAAAATGAGTAGATAAGGCTTTGACAAGATCAAAAATTGATTAAGTAAAGGCCAATGATGACATGGCCATATCTGATCAAGTAAAAATGGTTTATATATTCATCCCTTAACCTTGTTAACTTAATTATAAGGAAAATATACTCCATGAATTTTGATAGAGAAAGAGGACATTAAAAAAGAAAGGATCTCAACCTTATTATACATTAGTTCCTACAACGAGCTCAATTTTAAGTGTTTTTTAGAGCAGAAGCCCGAGGTTAAAGAGTTTGGAGGTGTTGCAACTATTGTAAGCATATTATTTAATAAAAATAAAATATTCCCCCCCCATTTATATCGTTGTATGTTTCCAAATGAATGCAATATTTCTTTATATCTAAAATTGTGATTTATTGTGTTAACCTTGTTTAGGGTTGGATTATGATTTGGGATGATTTTGGTCTTTTTTTCCAAGTTATATGTGATAAGATCCAAGGAATCACTATTTAGATTGGTCACTAGTTAAGGAGAAGCTATGATCAACCTCCAAAAGTAAGGTGTGTCCTTTTCTTCCTCCTCTTTATTTCATTATTTTTTACACTTAGCTCATTAGGGGATTGAATAATGTCTACCATTATTTATCATAGGTTAGTGTGCAAGCCTATGGGATAGAATCTCTAGTAACATAGAGGAAATCCATAAAAACACCAGGAGATCATGTAAAAACTTCTATAGGGAAAAAGTAATCTCTAAGCCTTGATGCTTGGTAGTAAAATAGTTTCTTTTGGAATTGTTGAGATTCCTACTAGCACACGAATTAAGATGGTAAATTTTCTCATCATTAGGTTTCGATAAGATAATTTTGACTACAACATTTGAGGCATTGATGTGAACACAAATTTATTTTCCCAATCAAGAAATATTATTATTGGATATTATACTAGCTTTATTTTAAGTAGTTTGAAGGATATATTTCATTCATCACTCTAGATGATTTCGACATATTTTCATAGTAATGTGTTGATTGGAAATTATGTCTCAGAATAATGGTGAATACAATTTATATAGTATCAGTTGTGTTGTCACATAAAATGTTACCACCTAGCCAAAATCAATAGGTTGATAAAAGTACACCTAAGTTCACATAAGGAAATAGCCTAAGGAACCACATTTCCTAAGTTATTTCCATTAATTATCCTATTTACAAGATAATAACATAAAATTAATGAATTTATGGTTATTCTCATGTAAATGGGTTAATTAATGGAAATAACCTAGCAAAAGTGGTTCCTTAGGCTATTTCCTTGGGTAAAACTAGGTTTTAATATGTAAAATCCATACTAACACGGTGTATTTCGATCCAACTAATGAATTTGGCTAGGTGGTCACTTTTTGGTGACAACACATTATGCCCCATAAATATTTTTATCTTTTTTTAATTTGCGAGGTTTTTGAGATCAAGGATTATTTTTATTTTGACCATGTTGAATTTGAGATTTCCTTTACACGTGATCTATCCCAACAATTTTCCATTTAGAGTTTCAAATATACATTTATTTGTTATTAAAGGAAAGTTATATTTGTTGAAACTTTCTAACACAATTATTATCCAATGTATGTGCTCGCTCAGTATACTATATATAGTCCAATTATCAAAATATACAACCATTTTTTTGTATATATATTCTTGGAAAGCCCTTACAACTAATCTTGAAAAAGGATACAAGAGCATTCTAGAAAAAAACTAATCTGAATGGTATCACATGGTGTGTAAAGAAGCAAAATTCATATATGAATGTGGTTTTTTCTTGATCTTCCATAGTAATTAGTACTTTATTATACCTTGAAAATCCATCAATGAAGGGATAGAATTCATGACCTACCATTTCATTTATGATTTTGTCGAAAAATTGGTTGGGAATAGATCAAATATTGTTAATCTGTTCAAAACACTAAAGTTGAATCATATTCTTAGTTTTTTCTAGTAGTTCTTGTTTAGTTCAATGACCATTGGGCTAGCCCATTTTGACTTATTAATATGGTATATTATGCTTGTATCTAACATTCTCTCTATTTATTTCTACACAATGGGATTGTATTTATATACTAGATTGTATTTTCATTTCTTAATGAGATTAGTACCTATTATGAGGTAAATTTTCATATCCCCCATGAATTTTACAGTTTTTTTACGTCCTTATGATCACTTACAAACATGATTTGATATTCCCATATTAGGTCGAATATTTATGTTTTCTACTTATCTAAATAGTAGTCACCTATCCGAGCCATTTTAGGATATTAACCTATAGAAATATTAAAATCCTTCGTCTTTTATTGACATCCATCAATTTAGGTGGCTTGGATTTTTCTAATTCCATTGCTTCTTATACAACTTGATTGTAAGTTGAATGGAATATAAGTTTTATAGGCTTGTAATTTTATGCACTAGATATTTATAATATAATTTTGACTTGGTTATTCAGCTTAGGATGATAATTTATCCATCCAAACTGATAGAGATAAACTTACATTTTCTATATCTATGTAATAAGAAGTAACTCTATCATGGCATTAAATTAAATTACAAGTCGAATTTGACCTTGTTTCAACATTGGACCTACCTCATTTTATCACTTTGTTGGGATGTAGTTTCTCCAATAATTCCTTTACTTATCACACCATCTCAAATCTCTTTGATTCTCCTAGTAAAAATTTGAAGTCGTTGAAGTTTTTTTTCTTGATATTAAATCAAATAAATGTGTCCCATATTTATTCTTCAATTTTATAGTATTATATTGTATATCATTAAGGGTTTCTAGAAACATGTGAGATTGAACATGATTTTCCCTATACCCAATTCTTCTCCCTTCACTTTCACATTATTGAATATGGGTAACAAGGTCATGTTCAATTTCAATATTGGGGTGTTTTCCTAGGAGGAAAATTTACAGGCACCAAATAATTCCATGAATTATGCAGTTGTAGTAATCCATGTCTACAATTGAGGAGAATTTTCTTCCCACCATCATAGCTTGGTAGTGAAATATTAGACCAAGTTTTTTCATTCGACCATTCTCTCTGATTGTTTTTGATACATCGTCATGTGCCTACAATGAACTCTATTTATTAACTCATAGTGGATAACATGGTCCTTATTTTAGGTATGTTGGTAGGAGGGTGCTTGTTTTCTTGCTCTTTTCCTCATACACAATGGTAACCACCTTTACAAGAAGACATGGGTGGAGTTTTCTTAATAGGAATGTCCTCAATTAATAAACATTCTTTTTTTCTCAACTCACAATTTTATATTTTTCATTCAAACAATGTAGTGTTTGAGTTGTGGTAGATTGATAATGGCGTGTAAAATATATTTGGATGCATTTGATTCAACAATGTCTTGATCTTTATTCATGACGTTGTGTATCTTTCTAGTTTTATTTTTATTTTTTATTATATTCATCCCACAATTCTACCTAGGGAATTTTATCTTCGTGATATAGGGGAATTACAATATATCGACCTTTTCCTTTCAATTTAATGTTATCTCACTCGAAAGAGATAATGCCTTTATTTTTTCTGCTGCAAGGTTGACTAACCAATGTTGGGAATGTTGGAATACTAAAATAATTCAATTACTTCGAAGTAAAATTTAGTAAAAATACCCATTATGACCATCTATATGTTTCATAAAGTGTCAATGGGTTAAAAAAAATGTCGATATGCTAACTTTAGGTAGTTCATTTCTCTCTACAACTAAGGTCTTACCAATTTTATCGATATCTCCCTAGGGATAATTTTTACTTAGGAGCTAAGGTCTATAATGACCTAGTTTACCATGTAACGATTATTTTCTAGGTTGGCTTAGAGATCATAAATATCCTTAATTTTAATTAGTGATAGCTTCTAAATGTTTTTATAAGATATTTTCTCTTCTTTTCATTCCTTCAAGATGTTAATAAATTCATGCAATCAGTCAACCAACTATTTTTATTTGAATAAATGTGAGGGTACTACATCACATCCTAATGATTTAAACCATTGACATATTCTTTTCTCTTAAACAATTCTAGTGTTCCATGTAATAGTCATTTTTTCTTGATTAGGATCATGATATACATTTTTATTCTTCAATGGTTAGAGAGGAATTTGACCTTGAATGATGTTTTTTTGGCCAAATATTAATATGGTCATGACATATATATTTTGAGGATTTAAGAATCCATATTTAGGTATAGATTGTAATAGGTTGACCTTTATTTTACTCATCGTTTTTTATAGAATGGTGGGGAAAACCTCTGAAGATTGATCCCTTGCACCACATATGGCACAAAATTTTAGATCAATCCAGTCATTCATCAAGGAGTTGAGGAATAGGTGATCATATTTATAGCATGTAAAATAGTGTAATCATCCTTCTCCCCAAACTCTATCATATTTTTTTAAATATGATTCCTCCTATGCCTCCTCCTATTCCTGGATAACCACTTATTTCTTGATATCATCCATGCCATTGATAGCCAATATTTTATTACATATTGCGGTTGGATTCCTCTATGATATATTATAAGATAATTGGGCTTATTCTTACTGTTCAAATGAAGTTATTTTTTCGTATGACTACATTCTTCATATATTGCACACTATTTTCATTTTACATCCTTCAGATTGTGTGGAAAATCTCTATTATTATAAATTTTCAAAGTTTGACAAATTTCACATAGGAATTAAACTTGAATTTTTTACTTCTAATTATTTCTCAAATGGATAACCAAATTTATAATTATATATTGTGTTTCCTTCATTTTTGTAATTTGTGAACCAAAGCTTGTTTCTTTTAAAAGCCAAACTTCTAAGGAATTTCTAAAATATTTATATTTTTTAATCTTAGCACCCATTGGTTGAAGATGATAAAATTGAAGGCCAATTATCACTAGTTTCTATATTCTTTCCCTTTTGTAGTCCTTCGTCACACGACTTAATCTCATGAATTTGCAGTGTTCCTCTAATTGTTTGTAGTAGTCATGATACATACCACTAGAGAAGAAGTTGCTCATTTATATTGAAATGAATTTGACTTAGAAAGTCCTTAAATATTTTGTCATACTCTTTTATTGTTTTTCCTTGTCATTGCTTGATTTAATTTAGTATTTGAGTAGCAACAAGTTTGACATGTTCTTCTTTATAGAAAGATATTAAGTTGGATTTTGTCTATGATTACTACTTATATGATTCCATGTGAAGTTCATGAATCATGTTAATGTTATTTTTTAAGGGTGTTAGTGAACTAGGCCATTTTTTTATCATCATCGTTAGTGTGTAATACATGATAATATTTTTCACAAACAAATGAGTGACATTTTGGGTCCTCATTTCCCTCATAGATTGTGATGTGGTTAAATCCCATTTTTTCCCCTAATTTGTATTTTTTTCTGGGAAGGAGTTTCCTATATTTTTTGATTCTTTGATTGAACCAACTATGGAGTTGATTGACATTTATTCATTTGTTTTAAGATGGAAAATTTTCCTTGGGAAGCTTATGTCATTGCTTCTGTCAATGTTACTTTATGTGATTTTATGAATTTGAATTCCTTATCCTCTAGGAGAGTTTGACCTATTTTTCTATCTATATATTTGGTGAGATTCCCTTCTTGGGCTCACGTCAATCCACTACGAATATTCATTGACTTTGAATCTTCATTTTTAGCAATTAAATTCAGCGGGGGAGGGGTCTCCATGAGATCCTCAATATGAAAATTTATATTTTTGTCATCTTGTTAACCTACCCAACTTTGATCTACCAATGGTATCTCCATCAATATTCTATCATGAGTGTTGCCCTATGACTGAACCCTATACCACACTTACAAAGTATAAATATCTAGATTTTAATCTTTGATGGAGAAATTCTCAAATATGGGGACTAACATATTGAGGAATAAGATATTTTTGAAATTTTTGGATGGATCTGTTGGGGTTCCTATGTTTTGGCAGATTTGGAAATACCAAAAGATAAGACAACATCAAACCACTTTGGGGCCCTAGGATCTAGCCCTCCTGGACCCGGAGAGGGATCTCTCCAATAAAAACAAAGAATGATATATCTTTGAAGCTCAAGTTGAGATGTTAGGCTAGTTATGAAGCACAAAGGGGGGTTTTAAATGATTTGGTTGGTTGGTTGCTGGGTTGGTCATGAGATCATAGACTGAGAAAGTAATGGAAGAAAGGAACAAAGCAGCAAGATGTTTCAGCAAGGTAAATAGGTCAAGAAAGTGCCATCCATTGGGCTATGGAGTCATGAAAGGAGAATTACTTGCAACAACTAGCCAAGGCTTCCAAACGGCAAGTCATCTAATACCAAAGGATATTTTTAGATTAGATGGTGGGGTGGAACACTAAGGAAGGAAAGTGAAAGAAGGACAAACAACCCAATTTCTGTCTATAGATCACGTCAGAGGTCATTTAACTCTAGACCTGCTTGGACATACTCAAAGGCAGCTTTCAAAGGAGATACAAAGGGGTAGCTTATAGATCAGACCAGAGGTCATTTAACTCCAGGTTAGCTTTATCATGCTCCCAGGAAAACAGAGATAAGGTTAACCAAGGGATCTTAGGAAGGTCAGCTGGTTGCACAAGGATCCTAGTGGACAGGGCTAACTCTGATCCCCAGTGTTCCCAAATCTTCCAGCTTAAACCCAACAAGAACATTTAAGAACTGATTCATTTAATTCATACATCAGAGAGTAGGCAATATCATCCACTACACTGGTTAAATCAATTGAAAACAATTCTCGGATAGCACATAAAGCAGAAAACATTAACGGTAGGGAGAGCAGGAACATAGGGCACCTAACAAGGGTGAATCCTATGTTATACTTCTGTTTCCTACCAGAAGAACATGAACAGTATGAAAATGTAATAAACAGAGTTAGGAAAAACATCACCAATAGTAATAGACCAGGATCCTGTGAAATGTGCTTTAATTAATTGATGCAAAACCAGTCATGTACAATAAGCCCAATGGCTAATACAATCCAAACTTTCTCCTCCTAGCCTGGTACATACAAACTACTCTGTAACTCCCTCCCAAGACTGTTCTAACAGTCATACTGAATCCCTCTAACAACGACAGCCGAACAAATGAACAACAAAAACCCAAAAACAACCTTTCAATTATTTCTGAGGGATTTTATAACAGAAAGAGAGCAGAGGAGGTAGGTTAAGCACTGAATGCAATATTAACGCTCAGGAGAGGAAAAGAGTAGTGGCCCATTCTGTATTAACTCTCGGCATTTATCTCTGGTATGGCTTTGATGCACTCTCGTGTTGTATTACTCTGTAGGCTGTTTGGGAGCCTATGTCAGGTCGAGATTGACCTCTGATATGTTCTTAAAGTCATTTCTGGTGTTTGGTATCTGTGCTAGCCTTCTGAATAAATGAACTGGATGGAAGGATTCGCAGGCCACTCCATACTCCATTACTGCAACTCTGACAGTCTTAAGAAGCTTCTGTCAGCGTCTTTAACTTTCCTGGGCTCGAGGGAGCACAGTGGCCACTGTGGGAATGGTGCAATTCTGAGAGAAGAGTACCCTGCTGAACATTAAACATAGATAGGACTGTTGCGTGTGCATTGGTCTTCAAACTCTGCCTCATCCTTTGAATGCAGGGTTAAACATCAATTACATGAATAATAGGCCCTAACCCCATTTGAATCTCTCCTGCTGGTTCCTTGGCAAACGCTGAAATGGCCATCTCTGTGCTATCTGTATAATGGAATAAACCTGTTACAAGCCCAGATAGTGGTGGAAGAGAAATTTTGTGGAGGCCCAGAGAAACAGTAGAGGAACAGTGAAAATAGCGGAAATGATGAACAAGTGGCGGAAGGGATGGTTAATAGTGTGAAAGCCCAAAGATTAACTTTGGGCGAATCACAAAGGAAAACACGGAAAAACAATGCAGCGGAGCCTTAGGATGTGGGACCCGGTCATGGAAGAGGGTGATTAGTCCAGGACCGTTAGATCTAAGGGATAGATCAGCGGCAGAGATTGGATAGCGGAATGACTTTGTGGAAACGGACTAAATAAACATGTGATATTAGTTTTAATGTAAATCCGAGACTTTGGTTAAAACCGGAAATACATAGGAAATGGAGGAAAATGTTATGAAAATAATCGATAGGATTGATCGTACGAGGTGGGACCCATTTGGCAGTCGCAATCGGAAGATCGGAAAAAGGGGTTGCGATCAGGAGATTGGAGAGGAAGGAATTTGCAATTGCGATGATCGGAGGGGCAGAGCGATCAATCGCATCGCAAATGTTTGCGACGGACTAATCGGGGGACACAACATAAAACATGCGATTGCGATTAGGCAGGAGGAGCGATGACCGTCGGATCGGCGGTGAGAATGGACGGTCGGGATTGAATCGGGAGACGGAGGGAAGGATCCGTGATTGGGTCCATCGGAGGAATGGAGCGATTAGTGCGATGACCGTCGGATCTGCATCGGATGGACGACTGAGATTGGATTGGCGAATCTCAATCGGGGTGGAACAAAACATGACATGGTGAAGCTTGCGATTGCGATTGAGAAGGGAGAGCGATAGCCGTTGGATCAACGAGCAGAATGGACGACTGCGATGAAATCGGGGGATCGCAATTGGGGTGGTACCACTGGGAGTTGCGATTGCGATCGGGCGGGGGGTGCAATTAGCGCTCCACCGTCGGATCTGAACAGTAGATTGACGGTGTAAAACATGTCGTGGGACTTTATACGATAAACCAATCGCATTGGAACTTTGGGGTTTAACAAAGGGATTCGGCCTTCTTCCAATCTTCCGATTGCGATTAGCGCTTGGGACTTAAGCGCTTGGTCCCAGCGCAAGGGTATGTGTGGGAAGTCGTTAAGAGTCTTGCGGTAAAGGGGCTTGCGGTAAAGGGGCTTAGGCCTATTATATGGGTTAAAAGTGGGTTATGGCCCATTTTAATGGAATTTGATGGCCAAGAAAGGGAACGATAGAGAGGGAAAAGGGGAAAAATGGCTAAACCAAGGGTAAGGGTAGAATTTTAAGGGGATTTTGGGAGGATTAAGAGGGTAAAAAAAAATAAAAAGAAGGGGGAATAAAGGGGAGCAAGATAGAAGCTAAGTGGGGGGAAATAAGAGGGGAAAGGAGGCCTTTGGGCATTTCTTCACCAGCAGAGAGGCTTTATAATGGAAATCAGTAGAGGGGATTCTATCAAAGGACAAAAGGCATAAAGAGGCTTCAAGGATGATGTGTTTATAGGGGAAATGCATTCCTTGAAGGCTCCAAAACATTTTAGCCCCCTATTTTCTTGTCAAAAAATTTATAGGGGGGCTAACGGTAGCTCCACATGGGGATGGATTCTTCTTGAAGGAGTCAAGAATTCAGAAAGTAAATCTTTGGTGTAGGCTAGATGCCTGCTGCTTGAGCCACCCTTTTATTTCTTTGATTAGCTGCCAGAAATAATGAAGACATCATATCAGCAGTAAAATTCTCCCATACAACTACCTAACCACACTATAGCCCTAACATTTTCTTTCTTGGGTGCATTTGGACTTGCAGACCCTTTACATAATCAATTTTTACAAACAGGAAAATAAACCTATTCTACTTCTACCCTTATTACTCCATGAGACCAGATTAGACTGTTGGTCTCATAGTTTCTCTACCTAAACTACTATCTGCTAGGGTTAAACTGTCTAGCAGATTTCTTCTCTATATTCTAAGACTGAAATTGAAAAACAGTCAAGCTAGGATTAGACTGTCTGGCTTGCTGGAATTTACAGAAACTAAAACAACTAACTATGTGCTCACAGGCTGAGCTTTATTTCAGACTTCCTACCTACTCTACTCTAACTAGAGCTCTCTGGAATTTAGGTGATGCAATAGTGCCAGTGCAGCCAGTCAAGCAGTAACAAAAAAGGATATGAGCACTGACTGCCTGTCAGAGATAACCACAGGGTGCTCTGCATGAGGTTCTTCAAAACTGGGGTCACCTTCAGTAGTGACCATTCCTGATGAATCTGGCCCATGCTAAGGATCAATGCTGGAGTATTTGAGCTAATCAGGGCCTCCATGTATTCTGCCACATGATCAACGAACACTTGATGTACACTTTCTTCTTTCTGTCCTGCCATGATTGGTAGGCTTTCTACGTCCCGGGAAACTTCGATTGTTGCATTTTCCACTGCATCTTCAGTGTGGCTCATGAAAACCGGATCCTCTTCTTCTTGTATTTCGAAGAGCAGCGGAATCTCTTCTCTTTTGGGGGACACGAGACTTTCCAAGAATGATTTTGGGTCTCTGAACTCGTATGATATCTCTTGTGAGTTAAAAAGTTCGAGCTCAGCCTCATACCTCTCAATCACCAAATCTAAAAACATTTTCTTAAGCGCGGGTTGATTATCGAGAGGTGAGCTGAGAGGGACAATTTTTGGAAGGTCCTCCCATTCAATTTATGCCAGTACACTTGCTATTCCATACTGAAACTCTGCTATGAGGCTTGGATCTACTTCTGCAAATTGTTCAGAGTCTCCCATTAGCGAAGTGACTGGATCTTTGGCATGGATGATGTTGTACTGCGACATGGTCTCCCAGTGGAGTCACATGAAACTAAGATAATCAGTGACCTATTGATCACCAGTGGAGTATTTTTATCATTCAGGAATTTTGGAGTCGCCAGGTGGATGATTTACAACTTACTGTCCACCACAGTGGTTTACCAAATCAAGGCTGATTGGTCTTCCCTAGTGGAGTCGCCATTATGTTGGGGTTCCTATGTTTTGGCAGATTTGGCAATACCAAAAGATAAGACAACATCAAACCACTTTAGGGCCCTAGGATCTAGCCCTCCTGGACCCAGAGAGGGATCTCTCCAATAAAAACAAAGAATGATATATCTTTGAAGCTCAAGTTGAGATGTTAGGCTAGTTATGAAGCACAAAGGGGGGTTTTAAATGATTTGGTTGGTTGGTTGCTGGGTTGGTCATGAGATCATAGACTGAGAAAGTAATGGAAGAAAGGAATAAAGCAGAAATATGTTTCAGCAAGGGGAATAGGTCAAGAAAGTGCCATCCATTGGGCTATGGAGTCATGAAAGGAGAATTACTTGCAACAACTAGCCAAGGCTTCCAAAGGGAAAGTCATCTAAAACCAAAGGATATTTTTAGATTAGATGGTGGGGTGGAACACTAAGGAAGGAAAGTGAAAGAAGGAAAAACAACCCAATTTCTGTCTATAGATCAGGTCAGAGGTCATTTAACTCCAGACCTGCTTGGACATACTCAAAGGCAGCTTTCAAAGGAGATACAAAGGGGCAGCTTATAGATCGGACCAGAGGTCATTTAACTCCAGGTCAGCTTTAGCATGCTCCCAGGAAAATAGAGATAAGGTTAACAAAGGGATCTTAGGAAGGTCAGCTGGTTGCACAAGGATCCTAGTGAACAGGGCTAGCGATGATCCCCAGTGTTCCCAAATCTTCCAGCTTAAACCCAACAAAAACATCTAAGAACTGATTCATTTAATTCATACATCATAGAGTAGGAAATATCATCCACTACATTGGTTAAATCAATTGAAAACAATTCTCGGATAGCACATAAAGAAGAAAACATTAAAGGTAGGGAGAGCAGGAACATAGGGCACCTAGAAAGGGTGAATCCTATGTTATACTTCTGTTGCCTACCAGAAGAACATGAACAGTATGAAAATGTAATAAACAGAGTTAGGAAAAACATCACCAATAGTAATAGACCAGGATCCTGTGAAATGTGATTTAATTAATTGATGCAAAACCAGTCATGTACAATAAGCTCAATGGCTAATACAATCCAAAATTTCTCCTCCCAGCCTATTACATACAAACTACTCTGTAACTCCCTCCCAAGATTGTTCTAACAGTCATACTAAATCCCTCTAAAAACGACAGCCGAACAACTGAACAACAACAACCCAACAAAAACCTTTCAATTATTTCTCAGGGATTTTTATAATAGAAAGAGATCAGAGGAGGTAGGTGAAGCACTGAATGAAATATTAACGCTCAGGAGAGGAAAAGAGCAGAGGCCCATTCTGTATTAACTCTCGACATTTATCTCTGGTATGGCTTTGATGCACTCTAGTGCTGTAGTACTTTGTAGGCTATTTGGCAGCCTATGTCAGGTCGAGATTGACCTCTGATATGTTCTTGAAGTCATTTCTGGTGTTTGGTATCTGTGCTAGCCTTCTGAATAAATGAACTAGATGGAAGGATTCACATGCCACTCCATACTCCATTACTGCAACTCTGACAGTCTTAAGAAGCTTCTGTCAGTGTCTTTAACTTTCCTGGGCTCGAGGGAGCATGGTTACCACTGTGGGAATGGTGCAATTCTGAGAGAAGAGTACCCTGCTGAACATTAAACATAGATAGGACTGTTGCGTGTGCATTGGTCTTCAAACTGTGCCTCATCCTTTGAATGCGGGGTTAAACATCAATTACATGAATAATAGGCCCTAACCCCATTTGAATCTCTCCTACTGGTTCATTGGAAAATGCTGAAATGGCCATCTCTGTGCTATCTGTATAATGGAATAAACCTGTTACAAGCCCAGATAGTGGTGGCAGAGAAATGCTGTGGAGGCCCGGAGAAACAGTGGCGGAACAGTGAAAACAGCGGAAATGATGAACAAGTGGCGGAAGGGATGGTTTATAGTGTGAAAGCCCAAAGATTAACTTTGGGCGAATCACAAAGGAAAACACGGAAAAACAATGGAGCGGAGCCTTAGGATGTGGGACCCAGTCATGGCGGAGGGTGATTAGTCCAGGACCGTTAGATCTAAGGGATAGATCAGCGGCGGAGATTGGATAGCAGAATGAATTTGTGGAGACGGACGAAATAAACATGTGATATTAGTTTTAATGTAAATTTGAGACTTTGGTTAAAACCAAAAATACACAGGAAATGGAGGAAAATGTTATGAAAATAATCGACGGGAATGATCGTACGAGGTGGGACCCATTTGGCAGTCGCAATCGGAAGATCGGAAAAAGGGGTTGCGATCGGGCAATCGGAGAGGAAGGAATTTGCGATTGCGATGATCGGAGGGGCAGAGCGATCAATCGCATCGCAAATGTTTGTGACGGACTGATCGGGGGAGACAACATAAAACATGCGATTGCGATTAGGCGGGAGGAGAAATGACCGTCGAATCGGCGGGGAGAATGGACGGTCGGGATTGAATCGGGAGACGGAGGGAAGGATCTGCGATTGGGTCCATCAGAGGAATGGAGCGATTAGTGCGATGACCGTCGGATCTACATCGGATGGACGGCTGAGATTGGATCGGCAAATCGCAATCGGGGCAGAACAAAACGCGACAGGGTGAAACTTGCGATTGCGATTGAGCGGGGAGAGCGATAGCCGTCGGATCAATGAGCGGAATGGACGGCTGCGATGCAATCGGGGGATCGCAATCAGGGCGGTACCAATGGGAGTTGCGATTGCGATCGGGTGGGGGGTGCTATTAGTGCTCGACCGTCGAATCTGAACAGTAGATCAACGGTGTAAAATATGTCGCAGGAATTTATACAATAAACCAATCGCATCGGAACTTTGGGGTTTAACAAAGGGATTCGGCCTTCTGCCAATCTTCCGATTGCGATTAGCGCTTGGGACTTAAGCACTTGGTCCCATCACAAGGTCATGTGTGGGAAGTGGTTAAGGGGCTTGCGGTAAACGGGCTTAGGCCTATTATATGGTTTAAAAGTGGGTTATGGCCCATTTTAATGGAATTTCAAGGCCAAGGAAGGGAACGATAGAGAGGGAAAAGGGGAAAAATGGCTAAACCAAGGGTAAGGGTAGAATTTTAAGGGGATTTTGGGAGGATTAAGAGGGTAAAAAAAAATAAAAAGAAGGGGGAATAAAGCGGAGCAAGATAGAAGCTAAGTGGGGGGAAATAAGAGGGGAAATGAGGCCTTTGGGAATTTCTTCACCATCAGAGAGGCTTTATAATGGAAATCAGCAGAGGGGATTCTATCAAAGGAAAAAAGGCATAAAGAGGCTTCAAGGATGATGTGTTTACAGGGGAAATGCATTCCTTGAAGGCTCCAAAACATTTTAGCCCCCTATTTGCTTGTCAAAAAATTTATAGGGGGGCTAACAGGATTCATCAATGTCCATAAATTTTATAGGATCTGTAATTTATCGAGAACCATTTGTTTCCATGACAAACTACAAGCTATTAGTATTATAAAAAAATATTAGGGAAACCCCTCTTTGATCCAATTTATCTCTACCAAGTCTATATGAATCTAGTACATCAACTAGCACTCCTAGATATTTTGTCTTCTTGATTTATAGGGATCATTTACATTACGTATCTCCTCTTGTTTCCTTTGTCTTTTTTCCCTTTCAATTTTTTGAATGTTAGCTAAAGATTTATGATATTGCATTTAACATTTAGTCTTTTTCTTTAATCCTTCTTCTAGTGTATATGCTCTTTTAATTGATTCCCTCCTTGATGCTTGCATGCTATTTTTTAGTGTAGTCAATTGACTAAACTCTAACTAAGGAATATCAAAAATTGATGAACTCACCATCACTAGTCCTAACTTACTCAAGGTCAACGATGGATATCATAATTATTGGATTTATTTACTTAGGAAATAATATAAAGTGTCTCTCATGATTTTGCACTTTCCTATATAAAATTATACCCATTTTATTATCTCTACTCCCAATTGGTATTTTAAAGTGGAGGATTAAGTGGTTTTTGGTACTCAACTATGTGGTTTACCCCTTTTATACCAATAATTTATGGAAAAGGGAAGGTATGATATATAGGAATCATCATGGAAATGATCATGGAAACTTCTTAAAATTTTATCAACTGACACTCTTTATTTAAGTGCCCACTCTTCATAGTAATTGTTGAAAGTTTTTTTAACCCACTCATAAAAAAAATTTCAACCTCTTTGAGTGACATTTAGCATTAAAATCTAGTCATCCGTAAGTCTATTCATTAGTATAATTTCTAATAGTATTTAATAGTTTCTTTAGGGATAACCTCTAGGAGTCTCTCGTGGGTCTCTATGAATAAATTCACTCTTTATTCTAATAACATCAATTGAGTTCTTCTTATGTATTTCTTGAGAAAATTATTTATTCTTCGCTGCCACCACTCAAGAATATCCTCTAGAATCAACATCTATGTATGCATGCTTGCTCAAAATTGAGTTCAAAAACTAGGGGCAAGGAAACCAATGTTGTAATATGGGAACTTTTAAGAAATTAATAGTAGGATACCAATCATGGAGAAATATATATTACTATATAATTTGACACAAATAGACACAAAAACATATCAATTTATCAAAGGTGTAAACACAAGAGAAAAACACTTATGATTAACATGCAATTGTTATGTGTTAATTATTTAGTGTTTATGAATGATTATGGTGAGTTTCTATTGATATTAATGCTTGCAATATAACACTTCAGGTCTAAAGAATTATGACAGTGAAGGGAATGAGAGGGAATAGGATAAGAGAAAACCCCTAAGATCTTGCAGTCATTCGAAATAGGAATAGGAAGTTAGGACACCAAGGAAGCAATGATTTGGATTCAAACTATAATGAGGGTTTCCCAAACACCTGCAACCACAAATATTGTTCGGAAACCCTATAAAACCACTGTCTATGCCTCGAATCAAATTTTTTTTAGTAAAAATGAAATTGTAAAGATGAAGAATCCCTTCAAATGCATGTGGCTAGGCCTAGTAGGCCTATTTGACCTTGTGACTGAGAAAGAGAGAGACTCAAATATTTACGACCAGACATAAGAGGGTTTATATGATGAAAAATGGAGAAAAAAATCTTCAGAACCCTTGTTCAATGAAAGCTAGGAATTCCAAATGAAATATTAGCTAACAAAACACAAAATTTTCAAGCCCTAATAGATCAAAAGTTTAAGCATGAAATAAGGGTTAGGCTAGAAAATAAACAAATGGGAGCGAGTTAGAGTACTTCCAATCCCTGCAAATAGGCCTAGTAGGCCTCTTTAGGGTTGCAACTCCCTTTTTAAGGTTGTTTTAGGGTTCCAAGAGCTACTTCAAGCCTGCATTTGAGTCCTAAAGTCCTTTTTATCCTACAGTTAGGGCTTATTGACCTTTAGGGTCTGCAAGAATAATAATGAAGTTCCCTTATTAATGTGCAACGTCACTTATAATATACCTCCCTTATCTCCACCTCTATGTTATATCAATGATATATGTACATGTGACATTAAGTTATAAGGTAATTGTAACTATGTAACTACCTTTTTTAGTGAATTCGATTATGTCGTCTAATAAATTATGTTCCAAATTAGACAGTTAAATAATATTGACTATAAGGTCAATAAATTTGATTAGCCCTTCCAACACACTAAAAATAAATAACAACCAACTAAAAATCCTAGGACAGGTAGTGCAACTAAAATTAAAAGTTAATTGGGTATGAAGCTAAGCAAGACTATATCCCACTAACAAGAGACAAGACTTATGATACATTAATGTTTATAATGAGATCAACTACGAGTGTTGGTTAGAGGAGGATCCATGGGTTAAAGAGCTTCAAGGTGTTTTAAATGTTTTAAGTGTCTTATTTAATGAAAATAATATACTTTCCATAATTTATGTCATTTTCAATTTCCAAATGAATGTGTGCCTTTATATATTATTTTGTGATTTATTTTGATAATGCTCATTTTGGTGGATAATATTCTTTGGGATGATTTTGGTCATTTTTTCCAAATTAGAGGTTATAGGAGCCAAAGGATTGCATCTTTGAAGTAGCTACTAGTCAAGGAGAAGCTAGGACGAACCTCTAGAAGTAAGTTGTGTCCCTCTTCTTCCTCCTCTTTATTTCATTATTGTTTACACTTAGGTAAACAAGGGATTGTATATGTCTACCATTTTTCGATAATAAGTTAGTGTATAGACCTATGGGGTAGAATATCTAGTACAATAGAGGAAATCCATATAAACACCAAGAGTCATGTTACAATTATATAGGGAAAAGGTCATTGCTAATCCTTCATGTTTCATAGTAGAATAATTTCTTTCATATTTTTTTAGTTTCCTACTAGGACACACATTACAGTGGTTGAAATTTTTTTATTGGATTGAGATAAGATAGCTATAACCACAACATTTGAGGCATCAATATGAACAAAAAATTAACTCTCCTAATCAGGGAATCTTGGTATCAGAGATTCTACTGATTTTATTTTAGGTAGTTTGAATGATGTATTGCATTCATCACCTAGATGAATTTGACGTATTTTAATAGCAATTTGTCAATGAGAAAGGTTATCTTAGAGTAATGGTGAATATTGTTTATAAGTATCCATTATGTTATCACACAAAAACAAACAACCAAACCAAAATGATTATCCAATATATCCCCCTTATCTCCACCTTTATGTTATATAAATGACCTATTTATATGTATCATTAAGTTACAAGGTAGTTATAACTTCCTAACTACCTTTGTCAGTGGGTCCAACTATGTGATAGACCAACTTATTTTTTGACTTAGATAGTTGACAAATATTGGCTATCGGGTCTAATCGACCAAGTTGATTAGACCTTCCAAAAAAGTGCAAATAAATAACCACCAACTAAAATTTCTAGGACAAGTAGTGTGACTAAAATCCAAATTTAATCAGGTATGAAACCAATAAATACTATATCTCAATACCATAAAAGTAGACAAATACAACTTGAGGTAAATTTGAGTGCCTAGGTTGAAAATTTCCTAGGTCTACAAGATGTCTAATAACTAGAGGAATGATTGAGATGAGAGAAGCATAAAAACCATAGAAAAGTATGGAATATGTCCGTACCTCAAACATTCAAACTATATTTATCTAACATAATTTATTTCTTGCTACGCAAAGTAATACACATATGAGAGTGGTAGAGAAAATAATCCCACACTATATTTCACTATGGCACCACAGATAATTCCCATGCATAAGGTGGCCATAATGCCAATGGGGACACAAAATAGTGTGCTCCTATTTTCTACACATTTCCCTAGATTTAGCCCCATACCTTATTTTTCTTAATATTTGTTAGTCCATTCACATAACAAAATATGTGAAAGAATGTTGCACCAAAATCCTTTATCTCCTACTTCATCCTCTAGACAAAATAAACTAAATGAAAGTGACTTATTAATATATTTTTTGTACTACATGAAGGATAATCATAGAATCACCTATTGGGATAATTTTGTTTAATTATTGAGCTTTGAAAGGAATCTCATTCTTTTATAAAGAGCTTGGGCCTTAAAATAATTATTTATTACTAATATAATTCCTAAAGTAAACTCATTGTAAATTTTCAAATAAAATCATAAATGACACCCCATTTACATCATCAATATGATATTTTTATTCTTATGAAATATATAAAAATAAATTTTAAAATGAAATCCTTAATAAAATAGTATTATTATGCACTTAATTCTTATATAAAATATGTGGCATCAAATACAAGTAAAATTGTAATAATATGAATTAGGTTAATGTATTATTAACTAATTTTGTTTTCTAAATATTTAAATAATTTTAAATAATTTTATAAAAGAATAAAAATATTTTAACTCTCATTTAATTTTGATGTTTAAAAAAAATAGTTATTAGGCATGTGGTAATAAGATGTTAAATGATTTTAATGAAATAAACTAGCACAACTATATTAATAAATGTGGTTGATATACGCCGAAGGTGTATATCAATCACGTGCACAACCGTATTAGTAAATGTGGCTGGTATACATGTTCATTATGATTATTATGATGATGATTATTAATAAATATTACTACTATTATTAATTAATAATATTATATTTATTATTAATTAAATGTAATAGCATTATTAATTTAAAAATATTATTAATATTTAATTTATTCATTTTTTCATTCATTATTAATTAATACATCAAATAATTAATTACTGTTAATTATTTATTAACTAAATATTTAAGCATTGAGGGGTTTCCATAGTGCATTATATTAGATATCATTTTAATGGTCATGGAAATGGTCATAGTTTAATGACTACTTAACGTAGTTGAATCCCAAAAAATGATATCTAACTAAATCGCAATCGAAACTTTCCGATTGATCGCACGTCTTTTGTAATATGCTGCAATTGAAGTGGCGGACCCGACCTTGTTATATGCGGGAGTTAATATGTGCAAATCGCATCCATGTTCTGATCGCAATCGAAACTTTTCTATTGTGTGCCCCGATTGCATTTGTTCAAAGTCCGGACCCGATTGGCTTATAAACTATGACTAACAAGTATTTGAAGTCCGGCATGATCGCATCAGAACAATCTAATTGCAATCGGAGTTAAAGCGAGCATCGGAACAGGAAAATACATGTTGCGATTGCGATTGAAGTTCGGACCCGATGTGTCTATAAGTTATGACTTTATATGTTTGAGCTATGGTCTAATCGCATCAGCACTGGTCAATCACATCAGAGTGAAAGTGTGGCAGCGGAGCTTGACAATGCGATTTGCGATTGCGATTAATCGCAATCGGAAGTAATCAAGAGTGATACATCGCATCGGAGGCAGCTCATCGCATTGGCAGATAGACAAAGATCGGCAAGTGGGACCGAAAGGTTGTTTCTTATGTTAAATGGGTCTATTATTAAATCACCGAAAGTTACATAAGAAAGGGTTTTATTGTTGATAGTTCATGATAAGGATTGTGAATACTGTGCTATTAAAAAGGTGTTATAAACGCCGATAGTTGTTTTATGTAACGGTTGCGATTGTATTAAAAGATGCCGTGTGGTCTGTGAACCTACGGGCCTCGGCTTAAGGTGGAGGGTGATTTGTAACATAATACAATTGTGATATATGTATGTTCCGGCTTTCGGAACTCGCCACATTAGCAAGACACTCGTGGCATGAAAAGGGTTGGAATTGCCCTGATTTAAAATTCAGCAATTGCATTTTATTTATTTAATAGACACAGTTACACGTATGCAACAGTTACACCCCCACAGAGGACAGAAAAGAAAACAGAGCCGAAAGGAGATAAAACACAGTCACAGAAAACAAAAAGACAGCCAAAGAAAAGACAAATGCGTAGCGATTCAAAAGACTAAATGAGTTGAGCTGGAGTTCACATTGTAATTCGAATGTAAATGTTTTAGTTGTTTTTATTGTTTTTGATGCATTGGCAAGTCTCCGGAAGAAAGAAAATATCCCACTGTAATATTAAAATAAGCACCTACAGTTACATTTTCTGAGTGAGCTGAAAAGAGCTGAGAAGGCAGAAGGCAAAGAGACATGGCCGTCCATTTCGAATTCCCAGTGGAATACAAACAGCCATGAAGCTGTTTTTGTATAAAACAGGGTAATATCCAAGGGGAGAGAATATTTTTTTGATGAAAATAGAATGAGAAAAGGAGAGAGTGTGCAGCAGAATTGAAGAAAGTTGAAGAAAATAAGAAAGCTACAAGAGGTCAGAGAGTGTGAATATAGAGAATGCAGAGTATGAAGAATTGAGGAGAAAAGACATGAATAAGGAGGAGCTGAGCAGAGATGATGCAGGGCTGATATGAGGACTGATGAATAGCAGAAGAGAAGGTACAAAACAGAGCTGATATTCAAGGTAAATCAGCAAGTGTTTTTTCTTTTGAAAGAGTAAGTAAGTTGGAGCTTCCCTATCAAGTTGTAGCTTGATAGATGTCAGTTGTAGCTGACTGAGGTAGGAGCCTCCTGTAGGTTGGTGCCTACAGAAAATAGATGGAAGTTGGTGCTTCCACATCAAGTTGTAGCTTGATAAAATGTCACTTGTGTTTGAATCGGAGGTAGGAGCCTTCTCGTAGGTTGGTGCTCGCAGAAAATAGATGGGAGTTGGAGCTTCCTCGTGCTGTAGCTTGCGTACCGAGGTTGGAGCCTTTAGGTCAAAAGCCTCGCAAAATCAGTGGTGAGAGGGAGTTGGAGCTTGCCTTTGCATCACAACTATAATAAGATGTGGTTTTCTCCCTTTATGGGTTTCCACTTATATCTGGTGTCTATGTGTTGATATGGTATATCTATTCTACTAATACTTGCTGCTAACATATTAAGACTGCTGGTACATTATCTAATCTACTGATTAATTGCTGCTCACAAATAAATATTTCTCACACATTATGTTGATCATGAAATGAAGGTGTTAATAAAGTTTAATGAAAAGTTTTAAAAGTCCATGAATGTGTTAAACTGATTCACCCCCCCCCCCCCTCTTAGTTTAACAAAGAGTTCAACAATTGGTATCAGAGAAGGTTCCTTTGGTGTAAGCTTAATAGCTTGAAGGAGATCTGGTTGAGTCATGGACTATCAAAATGTACCTGTGCTGAATACAACAAAATTTCCTGAATGGAGAGATAATGTTAAGACATGATTACTGGCTTATGAACCTAAGGTATGGAAGCTTGTGTGTGATGGTTACTGCAAAGACTCACCCACAGTGAAATAACAATAGAGGAATGCGAAAGAAAAATGTGTGATATATAACAGTCTTCATAACAAGGACCTTGAGTTGATAATGGACCTCTGCAAAAGAAATCTGGGATAGATTGAATTTCATGCATGAAGTAGACATAGAGGACTGCACTGTTAAGAAAGAAAAGAAAAATAAGAAGAAGAAAAATTCATGTCAAAAGGAAAATGTTCAATCAAATGAAGTACCTACTAGTGTGAATGGAGATAAGAACCATGAAGAAATTACAGCTGAAGAAAAATCCAAACTTGACACAGCCTTGACTGAAATAGAAATACTGAAGAATGAAAACAAAGACCTGAAGACATTGGTGCAAATATGTGATGAGAGAGAATATGAAGATAAGAAAGAAATTATTGGCTTGAAGACACAGCTTGAAGAAGCAAAGAAAATAGAAGACACTCTGCTGCAACAAATGAGAGAGAAAAATCTGGAATGTGAAAGATTGAAAGAAGAAGTAGTGAGCCTGAGAAAGAACTTAGAAAAATCCCAAAGACAACTATTAATGAACACACCTCTAATGAAAGGCTCTGGACAGTTGGACCAGATTCTAAATGCACAAAGGTCACCTATCATAAAGAATGGGATAGGATATGAAGGTGAAACTAGTAAGTCAAAGGTTGAAGATAACAAGAAAATCATTTTTGTAAAAGCTGTAAAGGGATGCTGAAGTAGCTCAACAACATTACTACGTACAGAAAACCAAATAGAACATGGGAGTTGCGTAGAAACAAACAGAATCAAGCAGCAACATGAAAGAATGGAAAATAAGAGAATGAAACAATCAGCTGCTAAAGGCTCATACGCTCCTGAAGATGAATTGAATAAATTTGGAAGAAGTCAAAGAAGGTTCTTTCCACCTATGAGAAGTATCACTTGTTTCTCCTGCCACAAACCAGGACATGATGCAGCACATTGCAAGAAAAAGAGAATCAATGATTACCAGCAAAAGATGTAGCAAATAAGAAGAACATCTCAAGCAAGCAAAGGGAAAAGACAATCTTCCACCAGGTACACAAACCATTTCCATGGCTATTGTTATGCATGCAATAATTTTGGACATACAATTGTTGATTGTAAAATGTATTCAAGAAGAGGAACAAAATATTATACATAAGATCAAATGCACCTTGGTAAAATAAGATGTTATGTATGCCTCAAGCGTGGTCACAAATCAAAAGATTGTAAACTACCATATATATTAAAGAACTCCAGACAGATGATGAAATCCAATCCAATAAAAAAAAACTATGATTCGGAAAGGAGTGCAGAAATTATGATGAACCCCAATAGAGTATGGAAAGAAAAGAGAAAAGGGGAGCCTATCATATCAATAACATAATAAATCTAGCATAGTCTCAGGGGGAGATTCTCTAGGAAACAAATCAAATATCCAACCAGTGATAGATATGATGCAACATCTCAAGGGGAGAGCAGTTCATATGTAGTCCCCACAAAAAGTAGTCTAAGAAGAGCTCCATGAAATGAGAACAGCTATGAGATCAGGAAGAAAAAGGAAAAATCCTCTAACAAGAGAACTAGAGAGGAAGAAGAATATCTGAAGTATTCAATAGCTGACAGAGTAATGAAAGAAGAAAAGATAGCAAGCAACCATGGTGGTAGAGAGAAAACATTAGCCATGATCATCTAAGTTAAGAAGACATCAGCACATAAAGTGATGATCACAGTGTGCAACATTCTGCTAGTATGAACAATGATTCACCTTAAGAAACATGAGTAAGAAAAGAGCCTATCATCACTGTATCATTACTTCCTTCATCTATGAAAATGTCCCATGGAGGAGTACAGTTAAGTGAGTGATCTGCCCATGAAGATTCCAAGAAAAGAAATTGAAAATGTCTTCCCGAAGATCATCATGTCAGAATAGTTGAATTGGTATATAAAGCAATATATAAAGCAACAATGGTTCTGAAACTGTCATAGAAAATAAAATGCAGTGACATTCCTTCAAATCAGGATGACATAATAAGTAGCAGGTTAATGATGCCAAGGCCTAATTCAATATATTGATGGTTGTTGGTGTGAACAGTGAAAAGATCAATAGTAGAAACTATGGGTTCATGTGCTAGCCAAAGTGAAAGCTCTGCATATTTTATCAAGGTAATATCAATTGGTAATAGGTATAGGTAGCATGTCTATCAATAGAATTTCAAGTGTTATCATCGAGCATAAATAAGGTACAGGTCCTCAGGATCAAAGTTTATGGCAAGAGTATATCCAGCATAAAAGGGTCAATGAAAAGGCTAAATGATCAACTTTTTGTTTACTATGGAAACATGATATTGAGCATTGAAACAGTATTTTGTGGATGCCTTCCTGAAGTCAATACATATACATATCAAGCCTCTTCTCTTAAGATCATTCATAACATTGTGTGAAGTCTGTTTATTGATTTTTCAATTAAATCATCTTGAATATGCTTCTGTGGAAGATCATCCTGATAGAACAGTCAAAGTATATGAAGCATAAAGGACTGGTTGTGATTACCATTTGAAACTCAAAATTTTTTTTCCTTCTTTAGCACAAAGGATTTGCAGGTAATTCACCTTTAAAGAGATATTGATCATTGACATACATACCTCCTCATGTCATAAAGAAAACTACATGATTGATAAGTGAGACTGACCAATACATTGAAGGGTTTGTTTTGAAAGTACAGTGTGCAAGCAGTGAAAGTCATTTGGTCTCTTATATTGAAAGATATTGCCTATTCTCACAATAAGCTGTAAGCTCTGGTGTGATTCATTTGTTCACAACAGCAACAACGACCTTTCAGTCTTTAAGTGTATTATCCCTGTCAACAGTCTAGCACAGATTACCAACAACAGGCAGTAGAGGTGAACCATAGAAAAAAAAAATATATTGGCATCATCACAACGGAACAGATGTTGTCTAAAGATTTCTATTGCAGAAGAAGACTGATTCCATCTACAATCTTCCTCAATAGAAAGGTATTGGCGCACTACATCAGATATAGACTGAAGTATAGTTGAAGCAAGCCTGATATGTCACTTGGAGCATTCACAATCTTTAAGTCTTGATCCAATAATGCATCTCTTATTATACAAGTCTGATTATATATAGCTTTCATCACTTACTCTCTATACAAGAGCAAGGAGTCTATGCTTTGGAATGATATCGAATTTATGTGTATATACACGTTCAAATATTCTCAAAAGTGTTCTCTCAACAACTCTTATACACCAGTTTGGAGCAGCAAGGTACACAGTCAGAAGAAGAAGGCCTAAACACATCTCAGAGAGAAGAAATGCAAAGAAAGAATCAACACCGAGAAATGTGCAACCCTTTGCCATTTATGTCAAAGGGGGAGGAAAAGCAGGTAATGGAAGAAAGAGTCTTCTAAAAGAAGCGAGACAGAGGGGAAGATCTAGAGGAAGAATTGGATTATTGGTGGGGATAAGCACATCAATGCCATGGGGAGACTGTTGGAAATGTTGTCATTCATGGCAAAGGAGATGGCAAAGGAGGACCACCTGAGGCAGCAAAAGGAAGAGACAAAGAAGTAATGGAGCACAAAGGAGCAACACCTGAACCAGCAATAAGGCAAAGGATATGACAAAGGAGGAGCACTTGAAACATAAACCAAGGCGCAGAGAAAGCATAAGAAGAGGTAGCAAGGAAGCAAAAGAAGCAAGACAGATAAGGAACTGAGGCAGCAAACAAAGTAGAGACAGTGAATAGAAGCAAAGACAATGTAATGTACAAAAGAGTTGAACTTAAGAAATGTAGTGCAAAGAAGGCAGCAGATGCAGAGATAGGCAAAGAAAAGAGGTACAACAAAGGAAGAGGCAGAGGTCGAGTAGAATAAGTAGCAAAAACAAGAAGCATGGCAACAAAGAGAAGCAGAGACAGGACCATTTGAAGAAGCAAGGAGCAGCATTAGACAAGAAGAAGAGATAGAAATAGAGAGATAGCAGAGACAGGAAAAGGAGACTACAAAGGAGACAGGCAGAAGCAATGGAAGCGAATATAAAGGAGACAGGCAGAGACAGAGCCGTTATAATTCCGAGAATTGCCCAACCCGGAGGACAAATATATAATATTCCTGGAATCGCACACTCCAAACGGCGTTATACATTTAATATAACACAAATATTATTCCGGGAATCGCTTAAATCCAGCGGCAAAGTATATATATATACATATATATATATATACATATACATATACACACACACACACACACACACACACACACACATATATATATATATATATATACAAAACGTATTCCAGGAATCGCATAACCCATTGGCAAAGTATACATATATATTAGTTATATAAGTGGAGTGCTTTATTATAATCTAACCAAGCTTTATACAGTGGGACCCCTCCCCAATCGCAATTGGAGAAAAGGTTCAATTGGCGGAGTTTTTGTCATGTGCTCCAATCAAAGGCCGGACCCGATCGAGTTATATGCCACAGTTTATTGCTAATCGCATCCAAGTTCCCAATCGCAATTGGTAGATCTTAAGTGTTGGGCCCGATTGCATCTTGAAATTGGCGGACCAGATGGCGTTATATGACAGAGTTAATAGGTTCAATTGCGTCCGGGATCTTAATCACAATCGAAACTTTCCGATTGATCGCATGTCTTTTGTAATATGTTGTGATTGAAGTGGCGGACCCGACCCTGTTACATGCGGGAGTTAATATGTGCAAATCACATCCGTGTTTAGATCACAATCAAAAATTTTCTATTGTGTGCCCCGATTGCATTTGTTCAAAGTCCGGACTTGATGGGCTTATAAACTATGACTAACAAGTATTTGAAGTCCGGCATGATCGCATCGGAACAATCTAATCGCAATCGGAGTTAAAGCGAGCATCGAAACATGCAAATACATGTTGCGATTGTGATTGAAGTTCGGACCCGATGGGTCTATAAGTTATGAATTTATATGTTTGAGCTACGGTCTAATCGCATTGGCACTGGTCAATCGCATCGAAGTGAAAGTGTGGCAGCGGAGCTTGACAATGCGATTTGCGATTGCGATTAATCGCAATCGAAAGTAATCAAGAGTGATACATCGCATCGGAGGTAGCTCATCGCATCGGTGGATAGACAAAGATCGGAAAGTGGGCCCGAAAGGTTGTTTCTTATGTTAAATGGGTATATTATTAAATCACTGAAAGTTACATAAGAAAGGGTTTTATTGTTGATAGTTCATGATAAGGATTGTGAATACTGTGCTATTAAAAAAGTTTTATAAACGCCGAGAGTTGTTTTATGTAATGGTTGCGATTGTATTAAAAGATGTCGTGTGGTCTGTGAACCCACGAGCCTCGGCTTAAGGTGGAGGGTGATTTATAACATAATACAATTGTGATATATGTATGTTCCGGTTTGCGGAACTCGCCACATCAACAAGACACTCGTGGCATGAAAAGGGTTGGAATTGCCCTGATTTAAAAGTCAGCAATTGCATTTTATTTATTTAAAAGGCACAGTTACACATATGAAGCAGTTACACCCCCACAGAGGACAGAAAATCAAACAGAGCCGAAATGAGTTAAAACACAGTCACAGAAAATACAAAGACAACCAAAGAAAAGACAAATGTGTAGCGATTCAAAAGACTAAATGAGTTGAGCTGGAGTTCACATTGTAATTCAAATTTAAATGTTTTTATTGTTTGTGATGCATTGGCAAGCCTCCGAGAGAGAACAAATTCCCACTGTAATGTTAAGTTAAAATAAGCACCTACAAATACAATATTTTTCCGAGTGAGCCGAAAAGAAATGAGTGAGCTGAAAAGAGATCAGAAGGCAGAAGGCAAAGAGACATGGCCATCCATTTTGAATTCCCAGTGGAATACAAATAGCCACGAAGCTGTTTTTGTATAAAATAGGGTAATATCCAAGGGGAGAGTGATTGATGAAAACAGAATGAGAAAAGGAGAGAGTGTGTAGCAGAATTGAAGAAAGTTGAAGAAAATAAGAAAGCTGCAAGAAGTCAGAGAGTGTGAATATATAGAATGCAGAGTATGAATAATTGAGGAGAAAAGACATGAAGAAGGAGGAGCTGAGCAGAGAAGAAGGAGGAGCTGAGTAGAGAAGAAGGAGGGGTTGAGCAAAGATGATGTAGGGCTGATATGAAGACTGATGCACAACAGTGAAGATGGTACAGAACAAAGCTGATATCCAAGGTAAATCAGCAAGTTTTTTCTTTTGAAAGAGTAAAGAAGTTGGAGCTTCCCTATCAAGTTGTTGCTTGATAGATGTTAGTTGTAGCTGACTGAGGTTCGAGCCTCCTGTAGGTTGGTGCCTGCAGAAAATAGATGGAAGTTGGTGCTTCCACATCAAGTTGTAGCTTGATAAAATTTCGCTTGTAGTCGATCGAGGTAGGGGAGCCTCCGTAGGTTGGTGCTCAGCGGCAGGCCGAGATGGGAGTTGGAACTTCCTTGCAAGTTGTAGCTTGCAGAATTGAGGTTGGAGCCTCCTATAGGTTGGTGCCTGCAGAAAAACAGTGGTGAGAGGGAGTTGGAGCTTGCCTTTGCATCACAACAATAATAAGATGTGGTTTTCTCCCTTTATGGGTTTCCACGTATATCTAGTGTCTATGTGCATGATGTCTATGTGTTGATATGATATATCTATTCTGCTAATACTTGTTGCTAACATATTAAGACTGCTGGTACATTATCTAATATGCTTATTAATTGTTGCTCATAAATAAAGATTGCTCACACATTATGTTGATCATGAAATGAAGGTGTTAATAAAATAAAATAAGTTTTAAAGGAAAAGTTTTAAAAGTCCATGAATGTGTTAAATTGATTCCTCTCGCCAATCCAAGAGTTCAATGTAGATATTAATGGTTGGCCATAGGGAAGGGGTATATTGGGTAGTGGTAGTGTAGAGCCATGCTGACAATGGGGGATCATGTGGGTTATGGAGTGGAGATCTAATCTCTTCCGGTTTCTTTCGCAGGATAGCTGAAGATCTCCACTTTGTATCGTTTACAATGATCGCCTTTCCTTCTCTTGTCCAGGTGGCTGCAGCATCACCTGATTTTTATTGCACCTTATTCGCAAGAGACTTGTTTGAGAAATTTCCCATTTTTCTTTCGAAATTTGTACCATGAAAACATATAACTACTATGTCATTTACTATATATATGTAATTAGGTTATGATAGAGTATTGACCACGAGATACATGGTATAAAAATTACATGAAAGTTTGAGATAAATTAACCGTGGTTCAAATAAAATACACAAGAAAATGAATGTTTCTGTAATATCAATTGGGTGTTGATGGAAAGATAAGACACGAGAAATCCTATCCCCCACCAACCCTACCCCACAACTTAATAGGGCTTCACCTTTCCATTGGTGGTTGGCCGTAGTAAAGAGGTCTATGGGTGTTGAAATTATAAAACCAAGGTGACTCTAGTAGATCACATGGCCTATGCAGCAAAGACTGAATCTCTTCTTGGCTCTTTGGTGCAGCTAGTGTAGATCTCTTCTTCCCATGGAAAATGGTGGGCCAACGACTCTTCATATGGTGGTAGCAACACCAAATCTTATTTTTCAAACCTTATTAGCACCATATATGTGTGTATCTTCTCAAGCTGGGATTAGGTACTTGAGTTATGATGATGAGTTCTAAGAGTGCGACGACTGTGTGGGAAATTTAGACTTAAAATCATCAAAAATAGGGTTTTCTCTCCTCAGATGTTTGGTGGAGTGTATATCCAAGGAAAATCTATTAGATACTGCATTTACAACCCTATTTACTTTTACTTTGCATAAGCTCTCTAGTAATATTTTTAGAATCTAGATGAATAATAAAAATAAGAAACTAACCTAAAATCTGTTGCTGTCTATTTGGCTAGTATTTCACTAACAATCAATTCTATTATTGACACCGTATTTTCCTTTTCCCTTAAATATGCGAGCTTACTACTTTTTTTTCGTGGTATCCTTCATGTCCTATGTATAATGTGCTCGTTATGACATTCATGTGATTTTTCTAATCAGCACAACCAACTAATATTTCCCTAAACATTACGTTGAGCAGGAGGTAATTAGAGGGAGAAATTTCTCATCTTTGGGGATAATTTCTTTGTGTTCCCACTTCTGCTATGGATCTCTAGCCCTGTACGCATGTTTGTTTTCTCATTGGGAATGATCTGTTTTCTATATTCTCTTGACTTTATGGTGAATCCCATGACATATTTTGGAGCTAATTAATCCTCCAATCCTTTACGAGAGACTATTTTACAGTAGCATCAAACAACAGATGAAGACATGCCATCTTATACAACCCAATGGAATTGCATGTATAGCGTTGTGGCACTCGCGAGAAATTTTGTTCCTCAATGATTGTATGTATTAGTAACATTCATATCTCTATTATTACTCTCTTTAATATGGTTGCAATTTCACACCTTTTCCATTTGAATTAACAGTGATAATTGTTCTCACTGAACATGGATGGTGATACGCAAGTTAGACCGTGACTATATATAAGAAATTGAATGGTATGTTAATAAAATTGGTTGAAGTTCAACAAAGCTTGATTACTGTTATGGTTAATGTGGATCTTACTCAAGATAATTATCCTAGAAGGTTAGAAGGTTATTTTTTAATATGGATTAAGTTATCATTAGTATTTCAACGAAATTTTGTCATTTAAAATCACATGATTTTCATTATGCTTAGATAGTTCATGTTTATAAGGCTATTTTTTTATTCTTTCTATTTTCACTTTGGTTCAATCAGTATATTTATTTTCGTTTAAATTTTTATCTAATTAAGTATAAGGAATTATAAATCCATTAACATTTACTTTATTTAATAAAAATTAAGTACCTTAACTCAATGTCATTATATCAATGATCATCAAGGACTTGAAATCCATGGCATTATAATATTTCAGAAAAAAAAAAGAAGTTGAATGTTCAATTTTATTTATTTGGTTTGGTAAAAATTTAATTTTGATCTCATATTATTTATAATTAATCTTCAGTGAGTTTTTATTCAGGTCAACCTTTAATATGTGATCACAAAGAATAATAATATTTTCTACTTTAAGATTTATTTGATCATGCATATTTTTATTAATATTTGACCATGCATATTTTTATTAATAATATAATTGTGTGAGATAAAATTATTGATTATGATGGGTTTAGAAAAAATTAAAAGAATATATCCTTTGATCAAATTTATCTATGTTGAATATCATACGGCATGAGTTCTAGGAAATTTTCTAGGAACATAGTCTTTGAAAAATATGATTGTTCACATGGTGATCAGAGACTTCAATAATTCATAGTGAAATTTATCTATTTTATAGATCATACAGTACGAATGCCAAATATTTACCTAAATATATTTATGCTAAATACCATACGGTATGAATGCCCAAGATTGATGGTAAACACTTTTACTAGGAATATAATCTTGGAGAAATATGATTGCTGACATGATTTTGCTAGGAGAATATAATAATTCATTGATGATATTATATCCATGCAGAATGATTACATGTTCATTAGGATTACTACAATATACAAGTCTCTTTGGTATATAAGATGTTTTGTTGTTAAAATAGGTCTAGGGATTTGCAAGGTATCATTTGATTCTTAATTGGCCATCATTGTGTTCACTCAAACAATGCTTTAGAATTCTATATATGGCTAATTTCTTGTTTAAGAGAGACGATGATTTATATTTATGTAAATACTTAAAAAAAAGGTACGGGCCTATTATTTGATAAGAGAATGATAAGATAAGAGGAAAGATGAGGTAGAGGTCTTTATTTCTTTGAAACTACTCTTTGTTGGGAGAAAATGTTGCACAATATTTTTAGACATGAAGGATTGGGGCATATGGGATGAGGTGTATTATTTTCTTGTATGGGTCTTTTATTTAATGAGAAATGGAAGGATAAGTGGAGTTATTTCTTTAAAACTATTCTTTGTTTGGAGAATTTTTTTCACCACATTGCTAGCTATGAAGGATTAACGCATATGGAAATAATGCATTTTTTGCATGTAAAGGATATGTATAAATTTCTGCAAATATCAAAATTTATAAATTATAAATTAGAGTTTTCCTATATTTTAAATTTATAAATATTATTATTTCCAATCTTATGAAACATAAACAAGAGAAAAAAACAACGAAAAATATATTAACTCTTAATAACCTCAATTTTATAAGTAATTTAAGAGATAATATAATATGTAATTTAAGATAATTTTTTGTCCATCACATAATAAATTTTGCAAACCCAGAGATAACATGATAATGTATGTGAATTTGTTACAAATATTATGACAGGCCTCAAATATGCTCTCTTTAACAAGCATCTACTAAGCAATTCTAGCAATATGTTTGTTCTTAAGTTATGCTTATGAGCTTCAACTATAGTAATAAAACTAGTGTAGCACAACTCTGATACAACTACTGTAGCGCAACTCTCAGTCTGATGAACATAGTATAGGGAGTACAAGGTCAATCATAAATATAAATTTATCTATTAAGAAACTACATCAAAGAATTTTGTAATTTTCAAGGTTAATGTCGTATAAGCTAAATGCAAATTTGAACTTTTCTATACAAAATTAAGAAAGTTATTCCCAATAACCAACACCACAGAGAAAGACATGTTCACCAATTCCATAGTTGCTACCAAATCTCTGACAGTGCTAGAGTTGTTTTCTCAATAGAATTATTTTTATTCCTCTTGAAGTGATGAAATCCACCATTGTTACATATAGGAGCATCTAGATATGATAAAAAAAGTGTGATACTCTGTTATAATTTTCTCTACAAAGGTGATAGAAAGTGTGCCATGAATGTTGGAAATTTCATGGTTAACATAGTATAAGCTAAATGGAAATTTACTTTCTTCTATACAAGATCAAGAAAGCTATGCCCCAGTAGCCAACACCAAAGAGCAAGACATGTTCAAAAATTCCATAGCTACTATTAAATATCTCTCAGTGTTGGAGTTATTTTCTCAATAGCTTTGTTTTTACTTCTCTTGAAGTGATGAAATCCACTCCTCCATATTATTTTTACTATCTTCACAAAGAAAAAAAGAGACCAACTTCATATCAGCTACTAATATATAAATCAGTTCGTTTTAAGACACTTAGAAATACAATGAAAACTTAGTAGATTAAAAACTATTTAACAGGTCAAGAACCCACAAAGAAAAAAACATACTTAGTGAGTATGAAATCAAATCAACATAAAATGGTGAACGGAATCCATATAAAATCCTCATCAATATATAAGTAGGAATTGTACAAAATATAGGTTCATTATAGTACAATATTAAGATTATTCATGTTGGCAATAATAGTACCTAAAGAAAATATAACATAGAACAACATATTCTCAAGAGAAAAGAGATTATTTCATGAATGAAAAAAAATATGTCAATTCAGTATGAACTCTCATCACTGACTGATAGAAACAAGGACATAGAAAGATATCAATCAAGTATACGCTTCCGTTCTAGGAAGGGAGATGTTGATTATGAATTGTGCCAAAACGACCTCTAATTTCGAATGTAGAAAATCACAATCTATTTATTTATTTACGTGTAGGTTTTAACCCTATAAAAAATTACCTGCAGATGAATACTAAAAAATAGAAAATAAATAATGGTGAGAACATAAAACATACAACATATATACATAGATATTTTCCCCTCGATCCCAAAAATGGCGCTACTAGATTGAAATTTTTATTATATTCCTTTGAATGTTACTATATATATATATATATATATATATATATATATATATATATATATATATATATATATGTCAAAGAATTCATAAACCTTGATCCATTAAGCCTAGATTCAAACATAGTCATAGTTCGCTTGACTAGATCTACAAAATACCATGGGCAGAAAATCATCATGCCAAAAGCCATGTGAAAAACCCATGCGCAAAACCATAGGTAGGTTCTCCCACCTATTATAGTGTAAAAAACAAACTTTCCTAGGGGCCCCATGTAAGGGGTCTACCATCGCACTACAAACCCCTCAACGCGGGGTGCTGTGCCGGCCACAATGAACAAGGGGGGATTTTCGCTCCGTGTGTGACGAGTCATGGAAATAATATAACACACACCAATATTATGAGGCGTTCATGTTGGCATAATCAAACAAGGTGTTTAAGTTCAACATAGGCCTCATCATTTGTAAGTCTTAAGGAAGAAATATTGCTTTAAGATTTCATTGTAGCACGATCCTTTACTTTTGTAGATATTTTTTTGTCTTTCAACAGTTATCAAAGAAGCATTAATTTGTGTTATATTCTATTGTCATAAATTATTTCCTTTGCAAAATTTGGTATAATTTCTAGTATAAAAAACCTTATGAATAACATTATACCCTACGAATATGAACTATTACGTTTTTTAAAATACTTATTAGGGACAAAATTAGTGGTAATAATGTCTTAAAAGAATTTAATGAAATAAGCTATAAATAAACTATATCCATAAATTATGAACTAAAGGGAAAACAAAAAAAATATTTTAAATAAATTATTGACTATTCCATTATTATAATTTATCTCCTTATAATTTAAATAAAAAAAAGATACAATTATATATTATAATAAAATTTTGGATTTTTTTTTATAAATATGTTTAATATTAAAATATCAATCAAATATAATTTTTATATTTCATTTCATTACCTAAATATCAATTGTACGTCATCATTTTTTATATTATATATTTTATTAAATATTTAATAAAAAAATATTAATGAATTATAATCATCATATTCATTATCTTTATCTAAAGGTATGATATAAGTGTATGGTGATAGAATACACTTAATAAGATGGATTTAATATTATTGTAATATATTTTTAATATATACATTAATTGTGAAAGGATGAAAATGAATGTCTCTTATAATTTTGAGGAAATCCAAGTACGTCTAGGGTACAAAATTGTAATGGTGATGGGAGGATTTAGTAGAGAATTTAATTCAGAGATGAAACATCTGAGTTTGAGACAACACTAGGTGAATAAATGCATTGAAGTTGGTGATATAATTTATGACTCAGAGGGGATAGGAATTAGTGGTTATAAGGAGAGGAAAACTAACATCATGTTGATATCATTTTGTGATTGTTTCATCAAAAATTTTGTAGCCTAGGTGTTCTGTGCAACCGAATACATTATGCAATGGTTGCCTAGCTCAAAGAAGGAATAATTTTCTTATAAAATAGATTACCTTACAACGACAATGGAATACTTACTAAACTTGTTAACCAGGTGAGGGAGAATGAGGGCCATTGAGAAGCAGGTATGATTTCCATTAATAAACTAATAAATTGGCATGTTGCAAACCAAAGTTCACATGTTGCAAATGAACAATAAAATTTTGGTGCTTTGTTCGGCTAAACTGGAATCGAAAAATGGGCATCGCATAGTTGAAAAAGGAGGGGAATAAATTAGGAGTGTGGGTCAAGAGGCTACTGAGCTTGAGGTTGATGAGTAGCAATGGAGGGAGGACTAGCTGATGAAGGAAGTCCAGGGGTTTGTTTAACCAAGCTAGTAGGAAGAGGAACCAACCCTGAAAATGGATTTAAATTTGAATGCCAGTTTATTTCTTATTTTAAACTATGAAATGCAAGTATATAATAATTTTACAACTATTTTGGAGGACTTACATGAAATTTCAACTCATAAAGTAAGAAAGTAAGTATTTTTTTCACTCTTTTTAATACAATAGATGATGATCCCGTTGAGGATGTAAAAATTTCTAGCCTTGAAAAGAGATAGGTTCTAGCCTTGAAAAGAGATTGATATGAATAGAGAAAACCCTAACCATTCTCTCTATATATATATCAGTTTGTAAAAAGAAAATTTCGTAGATACATTTAAAATCAAAGTATTAATCATAAATTTGATTAATAAATGGACATGTCACTTCTTGGTCCTTGTGTGGAACTTTTTCTATTCACATGCCTTAGATAAACTACCTCGATCCTCTTGGAATAAATGTTTACAAGTGGTCATATATGGTGTTGAGTACGAAATTCTCTTTGACATCAAATCCCATCCCTTAGGAGCTATAATGAAAAGGATTTCAAATGGAGGATTTATTGTGGGCATAGGAGTTCTTGACATACAATTTTACAGATCCATGAGCATATGATTCATGGGTATGTTGTGCTTGTTAAATAGTGTGCCTAGTTGTACACCTGTCCCTCCATGGATCTCACACACTGGTTTTTTACCTCAATGCCTTATTCCTCTCACGTCCACACCCCATTATAAATGCATGAGTAATTTCTAAGGGTGTCAGAATTGCTATTCTTTCAATATTTTTTAGGAGGGTTTCCAACTATGATTTTATTCTTGATGCAAAGGTTGGTGTCTTCCAGCCCTGCGTTAGGATCATTTCCTCACTATTATTTCTTCTATTCTTCTTATCATTCATTGTATAAGTACTTATTTGTTTGGTATATACTCTAGAGTTCTGTGAGTTTATGTAGAGGTCAATGTTTTTCATGCTCCTACTCCATAATACAAGGCCCGATCCTTCTTTCAAACTGGTGTTTGTGTTACCTACCTCGTCACCTTTACTCTCGAATTCGACTGGAATTTCCTTCAATTTTCTTGTGTTGGTGTGAAAAATTTGATACCCAGGTACCTTTCCCATATGGTTTTGATATTGTCCACTATTGATTTAATTTCACAGTAGCCTCAACGTCTCTAGGCTTCCTTTCTCTCTGTATCTCACAAATTTCGATTTGACTGAGATTTAGGGTTGGTATTCCTCTTCAAATCTTTTGGTATCTCCATAAATGTCTCCCCTTGACGAAATTTTCTCTCCCATTTTTACATACTAGATGATGTTATCATTTCACACTTAAGACTATAAATCCCTAATCATAGTCCTTTAGCCTCACTCTATTTATTCCATTACCCTTATTCCTATGTAATCATGGCCCCTCGATAAATATTACCCAGTCATCATTGTCATGCACCTAGTTCATCTTCCTCTCGTCGTCAAAATTTGTTTGGTTGGGAGTCAGTGGTGAACTAGGGGAGAGTTGGCTAATGTTGTGCAGGGACCAGTAATTGTTATAGTACTGGTCCCATCAACCCACCAAAAATAGATATATATGCATCCAATAATTAAACATAAAGAAATAATTTGAAGTGCAAATATATATTAAATTAAGTCCAAAATTTCCCAAGTCATTGACTGGGCCCAAAACTGTCCATAAATAGCCCACAATTGTCCATAAATAGTTTAATAAGTATCCAGATTACAAATCCTATCATATCAACTCAAAAACTCATAAAACCATTTTTCCTTTCAAAATGGTCAAGTCAATAAGTACAAAAAGACAGTCACTTCAGCCCATCTGATCAACCCTGATGCTGTGTTAGAGAAGTAAATATCAATACCTGCACATAATAAAAAGAAATGTGTGTCAGCCATAACTACTGTGTTATTTAACATTTAAACACATTGTGTTCAATAAATGGCACCCACCCAATAACAACATTTAAACCCACAATAAATGACACCCACCCAATAAATTCAATAAATGATTTTTCATTAAAACAGATCAAAATAGATCAAAGCACATGGATCAACAAAAACAAATTCCCAGCCATTGGATCACATCAAATTCAATATTGATCACACATGCAAAATGAAGCCATTGCAATCCATGGCCATCATTGTCACCAATTAAATTCAACTGCAAAAAACTATAAAAGGAGTTCAACCACTGCTGAACATTCAAACTATTCACCAGTCCTAGAGACAAACCAACACAGAACATTTCAACGTATAAATAGGTTATTTTTCTCAACAATTTTCTTACAATTTTATTTTAATTTCTGATTATTTATTTCTGATTCTTACACTTTTATTTTTATTTTTGAGCCTTTATTTCAGTTGTCTTACAAGTCTTTATATCAGTTTTATTTCAGTTGTCTTACAAGTCTTTATATCAGTTTTATTTTCTGAACCCAATGAGAGATTGAATCATCTTAACAGATAAGTTTCTTCGCTTACAGATTAGCATTAAATAGAAAACACAGAGATCAATTACTTATGCTTAAACCCTCACAATTATTCAGTTCCTTAGCTTAAAACCTCACAATTATTGTGTTCAGTCATGATGAACTTACGCTAAATCATTTATAGAACATGGCCACTCTATCTCTTTCTGCAAACTGTGGGATACTCAGTATCCAATTTCAAAAGAATCCCTGAGAAATAGCAGTAGAAATGAGAAACAGCCCTGGAAAATCAAAAGTGATACAGATGATTTACAAGGTCCACCGTAATAATGTTTGCAATAAAATGTCATCACATTAAAAATACTGGATATCTGACACCTGGGTGAGGGAGATCTAAAACCCTAATGGTTGGTGTAAGTAAAAGAAAAAGAATGAGAAACTTCAACTGTAATTTTTGAAAATTCACTGTCCTTTGTTTTGTTTGTTTTAAAATTTCCACTGCTACAATACAGGGGAAAATCCTGCTGTGTAGGAGCCTAATAGGTTGATGCCTTGAAGCACCATTTGAATCTGTTGTGACTGAAGGTAAACTGTCATTGAATCTGGGCTAACAGAGGTAAGATCTCATTGATTCACAGTTGCAACACAGTTCATTTGAAGTCAAGTGCATTTTAGAGACTGGGTGAAAGAAACATGTCTCTATCATTTCACTTTTTCTAGTTAAAAAGATTTAAAAGGA
Source organism: Pinus albicaulis (assembly GCA_034641835.2). Taxonomy (NCBI): domain Eukaryota; kingdom Viridiplantae; phylum Streptophyta; class Pinopsida; order Pinales; family Pinaceae; genus Pinus; species Pinus albicaulis. The sequence continues at coordinate 943,035,264 of CM076575.1, forward strand.
AACATCAAATTCCTCAAGAAAAATCCCAAATTGAAATGGTGCATATTTAGAAATAAGGAGGAGGATTAGATGGATCTATACCATAGCTCAGTGTTTAGCTCAGTTCAGGGCTATTAATGTCAGGGTTTGATCAAGATGCCATTAGTTAGAGGATTTTGTCTCTAGTGAGTAATATAATTATAACAAGTTTTTCCAATGCTGATAAATAAAATAATAACAATAATATTTTAATGGCTCACCCACAGATCAATTTCTTGGCTTAAATTCACAGATCAGTGTCTTCACTTATAGATTAGCATTAAATAGAAAACACAGAGATCATGTACTTATGCTTAAACCCTCACAATTATTCAGTTCCTTCGCTTAAAACCTCACAATTATTGTGTTCAGTCATGATGAACTTACGCTAAAGAATTTACAGAACATGGCCACTCTATCTCTTTCTGAAAACTGTGGGACACTCAGTATCCAATTTCAAAAGAATCCCTGAGAAATAGAAGTAGAAATGAGAAACAGCCCTGGAAAATCAAAAGTGGTACACATGATTTACAAGGTCCACTGTAATAACATTTGCAATAAAATGTCATCACATTAAAAATATTGGATATCCGACACCTGGGTGAGGGAGATCTAAAACCCTAATGGTTGGTGTAAGTAAAAGAAAAAGAACGAGAAACTTCAACTTTAATTTTTGAAAATTCACTGTCCTTTGTTTTGTTTGTTTTAAAATTGCAGGGGAAAATCCTGCTGTGTAGGAGCCTAATAGGTTGATGCCTTAAAGCACCATTTGAATCTGTTGTGACTGAAGGTAAACTGTCATTGAATCTGGGCTAACAGAGGTAAGATCTTGAAACATCAAATGGATGCTCCCATCTTGCCTGTGGAATTCTCCCCTAATACCCCTAGCAGGCTCTACAACAAAACCAGGAAAAATAATACTTCAGAACCCGTGAATTGTGAAAAATCAGTTGAAAAATTTTATACTTCAGAACCTATGGATGCTCCCATATTGCCTGTGGAATTCTCCCCTAATACCCCTAGCAGGCTCTACAACAAAACCAAGAAAAATAATACTTCAGATGCTTTAGGTCCTGATGTTCCATAGTTTCTATTATCTGATGAAAAAAACAAAACATAACAAAAAACAAAACATGACTAGCTAAGCATATAAGCCTGTGGAAAATAGTTGAGCATGAGTAGATGAGCATTAGTTGATCATAGTAATTAAATATGACAAGACATAAAATAAGAAAACTGTAACAGAAGGAAAGGCATTCAGAAAACTCAGGCATGAACACACAAACTAATTGTAAATTGTTATAAATTTTCATAAATGGGAAGATATGATGTTACCAGATGATGTTTGGCTTGTATGAAAGAATTATGTTCAATTATTCTTAACTAAATGCATGCAATAATTCTACAGGTAGTTGCATCCATGGCAAGAGTGAGTTATGTCGCTCGCACAAGGAGAAGTGGCAGAAGAGTGACCAAGGGTGCCCAACTACAATGCACCTCATCAGATGAAGAAAGAACAAGTGATGTCAATGTCACCAATGCTCCAAGAAATGTTGTTGACGATGACCATGTGGCTGAATCTGATGTTGTGGCACCATCAGCCACAGAGCCACCGTCAACCACAGTCCAAGGTGTAACTTTAACTAAAAAAATCAGCGCTATAAGAGGTTGGACAAAAGAAGAAATGTTAACTGCAATTGACGACATAGAGTTCAATGGATATTCTGTTCGGGCATCTGCAAAGAAGCATACTATTCCCCTTCATCAATACATTATTGGATAAATGGGCCGACTCACACCAAACGTAGAGGGCCTGTTACAGTTATGACTGAAGAGGAGGAGGCCGAGGTGGTTGAGTGGTGGAAAGAAATGGCCCAATTGGGACATGGGCTAGAGTTTATACAACTCAAATATACAGTTTCTCAAATCTGTCAAGGGAGGCCAAACCCATTCAAAGATGGGTTTCCTGGTAAATCATGGTGGTTTGGGTTTAAAAAAAGGCATCCAGACCTTGTATTGCGTACAGCTAAGGGCCTTGACAGAGACAGAGCATTAAATTTGCGCCCTACAGTTGTATATAAGTTCTATGACACTCTTTCTAGTGCATATGATAAACATTCTTATGCTGCAGACCATATATGGAACTGTGATGAAACAGGTTTACAGGCGGGAAGGAATTGTGGCATGAGGGTAATTTCCAAAAGAGGTAGCCGAAACGTGCCAAAGATTTTTCCTAAGAGCAGGGAATGGATAACCATTTTATGTTGTGTCAATGCAATTGGTGCTTCAATCCCAGGATTTTATCTTTTCAAAGGTAAAAATCAGTTGAAAAATTATATACAAAACTGTGAACTTGGAGCATGCATGGCTGCACATCCCCATGCATGGATGACTAAAGAGCTTTTTTTAAATTGGCTTTGCCACTTTGCTGCATCTGTGCCAGGTGGTGTCTCACCTAATAACAGACACCTGTTGATATTAGATGGCCATGGAAGCCACATGGCTCTACAAACAATTGAGGAAGCATACAATTTGGGCATTGACCTTTTAACATTGCCCGCTCATACCACTCACAGATTGCAGCCACTTGATGTTAGTGTGTTTGGCCCTTTCAAGAACTATTTCAGGTCAGAACGTGCTGCATGGATGGCAAAGAATCCAGGGGTTGAGGTCAAAAGGTTTGAGTTAGCAGAGCTTGCAAGTAAGGCTTTTAAAAGGGCTCTGACACCATCAAATATCAAGGTTGGCTTTAGAAGGACAGGAATATGGCCACTAAATTATGATGCTCTTATGCATGATACTTCTTGTAGCCAAGCTTTCCATGTGGATGGTCAGGAAGAAAGACATGAAGTGGAAGAAGAAGTTAATGAACATGATGATGTGGTTGCAGCTGATAATATAATTTCCCTCTCTCAGTGATATTTATATGCTAATGATGATGAGCAGGTATGTGAAACACAATATACTTGTCAAAAAATTGATGGAAACACTGTTGAACATGCAGTTGAGAATGCAGATTTTGTTGAAACAGAAATTGCTGATATTGTTAATGCAGATTTAGTTCAAAATGAAAATGATGATATTGTTAATGCAGAAAATGAAATTGCTGATATTGGGCATGAAATTGAAAATGATCAATTGACACTGCCTAGCCAAGTAAACCCACCATCATGGCTGGCATAAAACATGATTAATTTGAACACCCATGGTGTCTCAAGAACCAATGAACAAAGCATGAACATGCCTTCACAAGTGGCTAAATTGAATAGTGAAATTGTTCATTTTTTTGTGGACAATAGATCAATGGAAGAAGGTGGAGGAAATAATGAGGCATCAGATGAAGAAAAAAATATAGTTCAATCAAGTGCCACAGATACTGAAGTGCCAATCAATGACATGCAGGTGGGAGGGAGGGAGAAGTTACTTGGGCGGTTCTTAAAGCTACCAGTAGAAAGAGTGTCAATGAAAAAGAAGCAAGGAACAACCAGTAGTCTTCGTTTGGGGTGAAGTTCATAGTTACTCACCTCTAAAGACTATATAAAGCTCCTTGTTGAGTTTTAAAATAAGAAAATGGAAATTCAGGAGTTAAAACAGACAAAAAAAAAAGAAATAAAAAAAGAAAAAAGAAAAGAAATAAAGAAGAAGATCAAGCCAAGGAGAAGAAGGCAGCAAGGGCTATTGCAGCACAACGTCGAGCAGATGAAAGGCTTGAAAGAGAGAGAGCAAGGCAAGAGAAGGAGCAACAAAAACAAATCTCAAGACAGGAAAAGAAAGCAAGGAAGGCTCAATAAATGCTTGAAAGGGAACAAGGGTTGACTCATATGGTTAACATAAATGCAAGCACAGTTGATGAGAATGAATCCAGGAACATGTCCAACACATTGGACAACATTGCAAATAATACAACATTATTCCAAGACCTCATAAACATTCAAGTGCCTCGCTATCAAAATCGGGGTTTACCCACTTGCCTTATTCCTACCACAGGAGGTCTGAATTCAATGTATGCTCAACACACACCTCCACTTAACGCAAGTGTGAGGTACAGGTACTCAATTCCTCCATGGTTGGAAGGGACAAATTGGTCTCAATTATATGGCAGCAATCAACCACCACCTAATCAAGCCTTCTTAGGAAGGCCAACCTACTTGGCTCAATCAGGCAACTCAGGGTTTGGCACTGAAGATTCTCAAGGCCATAAAGAATAGGAGTGTTAGATGTTTTTGGATGTAACCACATTATGATGTGGATTTTTGGATGGACTATATGTTTGGACTTTCATATCTTAATAGTTCTCATACTTCCTTTCTACTACACTAAGTATAATTTAAATGTTTTCATCATACTTCCAAGGAGCCTCAAACATAAACTCTGTTAACCATGAAATGAATTCAAGAAGATAATGGAACAGTAAGAGAGTGGAACATGGACTCTCAAAAGCTGGATTACACTTGGAAGCAAAAGCTTGGATCATTCAGAAGAAAGTGGAAGGTCATGTCATGGAATATCTTCATACACCTTTCATATAATCACGGGACTGTTTAAATGTGAATATCTATATGTATATTTTTTAAGGGACTGTTTATGAACATACGTAGGAGCTATTTTTTTATGAGACAAAACTGGTTTCAAATTGGTGATATGTTAGAATGATTGTGATAGGGCTGTCATATTGACATTTTTGAAGACTGTTTATGAAGCAAGATATCTTCCCAGCCATACTTTTATCACTTCCTATGCTTAAGGATATATCTGAAATGTAGAAAAACACATAGTGAATGTAATTTTGTTTTTCATAATTAAATCATTTTTTTTAGGAAAATAAGGTAGCCTAAAAGCATAATCAGAACCAATCTGGTTATATCTACCTAACATGAGATGTTAATCTAAGGGTTCAATAGACATAATCTCTTCATACATCATTATAGGCAGCTAGTTGGATCCATTACCCAACTTCTATTTTTTGGGATCATCTCAAACAAGACTCCCAATCTAACCTAACATCTAACTTTAACATGGTCGAGTGCTTCTCAAATATTGTACCTTAAGGTTAAGATATACTTTACCAACATAAGATACTAAAAATAATTAGAATCGAGAGTAATTTCTTAATTAATTATATGAAGTGCTCCAAAACTGTAAAGTTGAAACACATGCTACATCAAGCTGTCTATAGTATTGACCCCATTTAACATCATCGCAATACATCCACTTTGTCATGGATGAGAAATGCACAAAATGGTTATACGACATGCACTCTTGTCAACTACAGGGCTTAGCTGGAGTATGCTACAAATATGTATTTTGAAATAACAGAATAATGTTGAGAAGTCATTTGGATGCACTAAAAGAAGAAAGAAATGTCTCTAAAGGAAAGTGCATTAAAAGAAAAATGTCTCTAGATGTCTGAAAGTGGAAACTAGAACAGGTGATGAAACTTTAGTTATACCACTCATATTTCAGCTGTTAGTTCCATTCTAAAAGATAAAAAATATATCATTGTAAAGAGAATTGGCACTTGGGAATCAAGTTTTTTAGAAGTATAATGCTACCAAGAAATATGGTTTTCCAAAAGGAGGACTGGACATCTCCAACTAGAAGCATAATATAAGTGAATTTGACATGAAAATGCAAGTACCTCAATAATCAAATGTGCTGCAGGAAACTAGAAAAAGAAAAGTAGTACTTCCAAAAAGAAAAGCATATTAAACAGAACTTCAGATAAAAATTGAGTTTAACTAAAAGTAAAGTGTTCAACTGCACCCTGCATAAGTGATCTGTAAATACAATAACAAGTTTGGTGTATCTCACATGTGGCAGAGAAGTAATAATATGCTGCTATAATATATGAAAAAAGGGTCCTAGAGTTAAATAACCCAACAACATGAGCTTCACATATATGCAACACAACTCTTGTTTATGTTTTATTGCATCCATAAACAACTCCATTCTCAACTAACCACCTCCCATCCCATTTGAAACAAATGCAAATGAATGCTCCACAAAAAGTTTTTTAACACTTTACCTATCCTACTCGACTCCAACACTTTACCTATCTTAGTCCACTCCAATCCAAAAATGAATAATTAGAAATTTATCAACACTTGGAAACATTTTTGGCTGCAAACATAAAATCATTAAAAAAAAAGGATATTCAAGTTTTTCTTGAAGCTCACAACTTCACTACATAGTACACATATTGCCAAAACTCATTATAAGAGTGGAGAGACAGATAAAATCCTTAAGCAATTTATTGGTTACTGTTTCTAGATCTCACAGAGTCACAAGCGAATTCTTTCCAAGAGTTTAAAATATCTGAGATAACACACACATGAATAGAACATAAGAGTGAACAGAAACAAAAAAGCATGAACAAAACAAAACTTACAAGCAAGAACAGAAATCTAAATTTATGAACAAGGAAGTGGAGAACAATACCAAAACTAAGAACAGAAAATGAAACAGAGCAAAAGAACTAATAGCAACCAAGGACTAATTGTAAAACCCATATAATTTTTTTTCTGAATTCAATAGATTTAGGTGGCACTTGTTCCAAAGGGAAAGGATATGTGATCATGTGTATCGTCAGAGGAAAGGAGGAAAGACCAAAACATTAGCAAACCCTGAATCAACACATGAATCAAGCACATCAATGTCATAATTATTTGTTAAGCGGGGTTGATAAAAAAATCAACCACAACAATCTCATAATTTCTCAAGCGGGGGAGATAAACACACCTACACAACCCTAAGTATCTCAGCAAACATCAACGTACACAACTAAGTATTTCAGCAAACATCAACGAACATACACAGATATATGACTATATCGGCTCGGCGAACATACACATACAAACCCGAGTATTTTAGAAAACATACACAGATATACAAGTATCTCGGCTTGACAAACATACACGTACACAACGAAGTATTTCACATACATAGATTTACCAGTATCTCGGAAAATATACATACAACCAAGTATTTCAGCAAACATAGAGGTATACAATAACCAAGTATTTCACATGCATATCACAGAATCGAGGAAGGCACATGTGCACAGAGCAGAAACAACAACAAGAGCAATTACATATACCACTAGAAACCCTAAACCCTAAGGCACATGTGCACAGAGCAAAAACAACGACAATAGAAATTACATATACCACTAGAAACCCTAAACCCTATGACACATGTGCACAGAGCAGAAACAACGACAAGAGCAATTACATATACCACTAGAAACCCTAAACCGTAAACTACATAGGAAGAAGAACAAACAATGCCAAAACCAGTGCCATGAACAAACAGTTCGAAGAAGAGCTAAATTGAACCGAAGTAGATTAGAAGTGTTCATAAACACATGTTTTCAAGTGTTGAAAAACACAACAGTGGGCTGGTAGGAATTATTTTCCTACCGGGAGGTGAAGACGCCATGCCAAATGCAGAGGAAAACGTCGATGCAGGAGCCAACTGATAGCCATAGCCTGCCACAGTTCGGAAATCCCTGCAAAACCCTCGAAAATAGCATAAATTAGCCAAAATATCTGTAAAAACCCTTGAAAATGAAAGAAACACAACTTCTGCAAAAATTACCCTCGAAAACGAAAAAATTACCTTAAAATCATGGTACTTCTGCAAACCAGTAGAGGGGACGAAGCCGTCAACATCTCCCCACAACATTGAGCAGTCGAGGAGGGCAGTTTGACAGTGGAGGAGCAGGCTATGGCGGTCGCAGGAGCCAAACATGTCCACAGCAGGGCGCAGGAGCAACATCAATGAAAGAGTGACAAACCAACAAGCCATCCGAACAGCAACAGAAACCGCAAGCATCTGGTCAACAGGGGAAGCAGACATGCACCAGCACTGGCGACACAGCGTGCAGCCACCGGCGGAGCTCTCCAAGCAACATCTCGCCCCAAACAGAAATGCACAGGGTGAGGAACGCATGTTGCAAAACAGGTCATGTGAAACCCTAAAAGTAGGGAAGGAGCTTGAATTTAACTCCCTCACCAACCATAACACGTCAACAATGGTAGCTGGCAAGTGTCGTACAACACGCGGTGTGCTGGCAACATGGTTTGCGGACGTGGAATGGAAGGCGCCCAAGTAATGGCGTCCCTCCCCTATTTTGTCTCAGTTCCTCTTGAAGTGAGAAAAAAAAATCTCCATCTACACGCAAAAGAGTTTGGGGATCACATATATTTTTATGATTATAAGATTAAAGGTAATAGCCTCAAGTTATGGAAGCGTATCCTTTCACTTCCTTCATTCTCTCTCTGGGTATCGACAGATGGAAACATTGCTCTGTATCATTATTTGTGACAAGCGGGTCCAAAACTAAAAAATGTTTGTAGGTCAGGAAGATATCAAGAGAATTCTTCGTGACATTCACTACAACTTTGATGAAATTGTGTCTAGATTGATAGGGGTGGAGCGGTTTGTGGTATTTGATTCAAGTACTGAGTCTGATGAGCAACATGAAGTACCAGAGGTTATCAATGCTCTTGCTAGGAATTCTCAACAGGAAAACTTCTCTCCCCTCTCTTCTGTCATCATTTATGACTAACGGTCCACCATGGTTATTGCACTGGTTTCTACAGTTGTGTATTACATGTTTTTTGTACTAGTCTTTACAGTGGGTTGAAAACATGAAATTTTGGAACACACCTCATGTTTTTTGTACTAGTCTTTACAGTGGGTTGAAAACATGAAATTTTGGAACACACCTCGATTTTGATGGGTTTGTTTCATATTAATATGGTTTCATTTTTAATGTAGCTATTTGGTTACATAGTTTTAGCAACCATGTTTCATTATTCTCTCGTCTCCTTATCATCCTCCTTAATTTTTTGTAAGCAGAACTAGTATGGAAAGCATGTAATAGGTGATCTCTCTCGGTGATAGTCAAAACTTTTTATGATGCGACTTCACTGGTAGTAATGGTGCCTTTTTTATTACCCCTGGTAAAATAAATGACCTCCTAGACCTCCCAAGGTGCTTTTTTGAAATATGAAAAGCTATCAATGTAATATCTTTTATCACTAATGAAAATCATTGACGATGCTTGGAAAAAAATATTAATCAATTATAATGGTTATATTTTGTATCATGATTTAAGTATGATTTAATGAGACCAAAAAGTTAGTAAGTATATAAAATAATAAGTTGATAAGTACATTTAATATCAAAATATTAATGAATTATAATTGTTATTTTTTTTAAATTTATTGTTTACATGTTAAAGATATTGTTTTTGCTTAAATTTCAAACATATGGTTGTATTGATATGGTTATATATCTTGTTAAATTTGGAAAAAAAGAGAAAAAGATAAATATACAAACATTATCTATTAATTTTATTTTTTTAAATATATTTATATTAAATTTTAAAGCAATTAATAATTTTTAATATCCTTATATAAATTAAAATTTATTTATATATTTACAGCAAAATTAAATATTTAAAAATTAGTAATTTTTTAATAATATAGAAAATTTTAAAATATTTTTTATTAAAATAAAATTTTAAAGTTTTTTTATTTTAATGGATTTGCGTTAAATGAATATATATTATGAAAGCGATGTAAATTTTTTTTTTCTCTTCTCTGTAAACATTTTGACTCGATGAAATAAAAATTAAAAATAAAATCACATGTGCGTGCACACACATATATATCAATTTTTTTATTTTTATTTTTATATAACATAGCATTACAATAAATATATGGGTCTTAGGCTTAGAAATCCTATGCATGGAGTTGGGTTGAGAGAAAAGAGAGATATTTTTAAGAAAGGGTGATAGTTGGTGGAGGATGACATTACATAATATTGTTGTAGGGATGAAGGTTTGGGGTAATTATAGTGTTTTTTCGGTGAGATCGTCCAATAAAAAACCTAATGCTCGAGGGGTTTGGGAAAACTAGGATGCTCAACATATGAAATTTATTTGACTTATCATTTAGGCCAGAGAGAAGTTGGTGAATGCTACAGAACTAGTGTAAGCCACAAATGTTGGTGCACTTCCTAACCTGCCTAATTTTCCTCCCTTAGGTATCCACTTCATTGAATCCTATCACTTAGAAATTAATGGAAACTTTTACTTCCTTTGAAGTTTATTTCTAGGGATACCATCCCTTTCAAATGTGATTCTGGAAAATATGGGAGATGTATATACCCTTAATGTTGTTTCCCTGAGGCTGCATTGGAAATATTATAGGGAACATATGCTTGATGTTTTTTTATTAATTTTACTATAGGACAAACCCAATGTTGTTGGAAGTTTCTTAGGGGAGGTCGCCTTAATAAATTTATGTCTTCAAATTGGTCTATGGTGGTGCAATTTTCTGTCTCAGTTTATATTTTCATTTCTTTTGGTTGGAACAACTAAATATTGGGAGTAATTTAGAGGAGTGCACTTCATTATTACTGTGATACTCCCTAGGGATGGTGTGGTCTGATACCCTCTCTGCGGGATTGTGTGTTGGGAATGATTTTGTCCCTCGCATTAATTTTTTGAATTGGAATGAAAGCAGGAACTTTGCTCTCTTTTTAGGTTGGGGAAGCATCCTAGAAGATGACCTTAAGTCCTCAGTCTCACCTATATCCTATTGTGAGAGGCATGATATATTTTCATTCTACATGTCTATTCTTCTTCTTATAGAAGACCACTCTATACCAATTTCTCTGGTAAAACTTTCATATTGTTTGGCACAACATATTTCACCCTTTCTAGCTTTGGTTATTTAAGAAGATAACACAATGTCATAGGAGAGGGGTTATGTAAGAAAGGGCTCTGCCTATTACATATAAAGAGACCATAAAGAGAATTATCTCCTTCTGGAAAGAGAAAAAGTATCTACTATAAGATACCATGATCAAATGCCCATCCACGTAAAAGAGAAACTAAACCAGGTTCAAAGGGTGGTAGTGTCTTAGTGACCCACACTTTTTGATGCTGCAATGGGGGTGGATTGGGAGGCCTGGATTCCAAATACTAGAAAAACAAGGAACATGGTGAACCAATATATTTAGTTTATTGATCTCTATTGGACACTGAAATTTCAATTGGGAATAGTGTTAATGGACATTAAAGTGTGAAGAAGAGATATGCTTCAGACTATGGACCATTAGCATGGTCATTTTAAGCATTAAAATTGTAGGTTGGACACAATGAATAAACACTTTAATTTCATTGAACAATACTTGGGCATGCTTGTAGTGATGCCCAAGCCTCTAACACACCCATGAATCCCAATTCCTATAGTAGGCTCAGAATTTAAGTCAATCCCATGATTATATGATGAGTCCTACTTCTGATAACCCTTTTGTGACTCATTATGCTTGTAGACATATGGTTGGGAATCATAGTATAGGCTTGTTTTATTTTAAATATGCTATGTTATGTGTATCTCTCATGACCCTACGTAAGGTTCATTTTTGGACATGGTCTGGACTTCCAAAAGAGATGAGAATGACCTTTGAAGGATTTTTGATGCAATTTCTTGGTTTTCAGCAATAGAATTCGCATCACACGTGACCTATAAAAAAGAAAAAATAGCTCAATATTTAGCTAAAAAATGAAAGTGCTCATAAATTCTTCAAACCAGAGTGACCAGATAGAGCTTGTCACCAGGATTCTAATGCAACTCTTTTCATCAGAATCCGAGTTCGTATAAGTAAGTTATGGTCTTTTGTTAATTTTCCCAAATAGGTGAAAATTGTGCAAAAGAATGACATAATTATGACTTGGTAGTCTAGTCATCACCTCAAGAACTTTTAGGTAATATTCTCCAGTTTTCAACAAGTGACACTGTGACAAGTGTCATCACCAGATTCGCCAATGTTGCTTGGGAAAGTTTAATTTTTCTCATACTCCTAAGTTGGATTTATCTATGGTGGAATTTTTTAGGCCAATGGGAAAGGGCCACGTGCCCCCCCCATGGCAAGGTGGTTGGCATATTGATTTTTAGGCAAGGTGGAATATATGTTTTCTTACAAAGTTCAGAACCATAGCATGAGGGGTGCATATATTATTACAAACCTTATTCTAAATTTTGAACCATACAATGGGCGCAATACATATTATTCACAATGTATTTATAATCTAAAGTTTTTAACTTTGGATATGGGTTATGACATGGTGTTCAACAAATTTTTTATTGTGGGGTCAGGGTCAAACCCACGACCACCCACACGCAATGTCCATGCCTTGCCACTATACCAACCACCGCAGTCCTTACCCCATAAGGACTCTGCTTCCATTTGAAATTTACTGCCACTGAGTTTGGGGGTCTGGGGAGTGTTGAAGTGATTGAAGAATTAAAAGCATCATAGGTTGATCTTGAATCCTTAGACATTATGTCAGGAGTTGGAGAGCCTCATGGACATTCAAAAGAAGAGGATGTCAAGAGAGACTTCAAATACATTCAAAGAATGGTTAAAATCATGTTTTATGCATTCATTGCAACCATTCTAAGCCTTGCAACATGGAGAAGGATCTTAAGATGGTAAGAAGGATGAAGAGAAGAGTTCGAAAGGAAGTGGAGGAAAGCCACCTCTATCTACACCATACTCATCCTCACCATCTTCATCAGCATCTTCATCTTCCACATCCACCACAAAAACTACCCACACTCATTCAAAAATCCCAAAAGGAAAACCTCCATTACTCAAGTTGGACATCAAGTTTGAACTTGCCATGTACAATGGTGATGTAAATGTAGAGAAGTTAGACAATCAGATCTGTCAATTGGAAGTATACTGCAGAATTCAGAATCTACAAGAGGACAACATAAATATCTAGTTATCTTCATTAAGGCTATAAGGAGCAACACTAGTTTGGTAGGAGGAAAATACTGAAGAGGAAGTGTGAATTCATGGTAAGATATCCATTTCTTTGGTTGAATTCATTTCTTCCATTAAAAGATGGTTTTATCCATTGGCCTGTATGCAAAAAGAAATAATGAGTTGGAAAAACTTTAGGCAACTCAAAGGCCAAATTGTTCAAGAGTACACTCGAGAGTTTAGAAAGAGGGATTTCTTGTTAGGAGTAGACTTAAATTCACAAGACACACCCTTGAAATTGATTGGGGGTTTACATTCCTACTCGAAACATACTATCCTTATGCTTAACCAAAACAAATAAGATTAAGTATGTGTGCAAGCCAGTTATCTTGAAGCAAGGGGAAAGAAATTTCAGGAAGAGGGTAGTAAGAAGAATCCATTCAAGGGAAGGGAAAAGAGACAGGAGGAAAATGGCAGGGAAAGAAGAATGCAAGCATCAGGAAAGAAGGGGAGACAAATACATGAAAACATTGTTCCAAAGAGGGGCATTATGAAGCCCACTATTGGAAACTACATCCCAAACTAAGGCCAAAGAAACCAAATAACAAAGGGAAACAAAGGATTACTGCCACCACACAACAAGATCTTCAATTTGATTTAGGAGATGAGACCAAGATTGTAGCCATGGTTAACAAAGGAAAGGAAGCCATAGAAAGTACTAGTTCCTCAAATAGTCACAAAAACACTCCAAATGAAGACACAAGGATAGAATTGTTCCATGTTAGAGCGATTTCAAATCATACAAAGATTGTTGCATTGTTTGATAGTGGTTCACAAGAAAACCTGATTTCAGAAGGCTTGGTAAAAAATATTAACCTTGAAACCATACCACATAATAAACCATAACCTTTGGGTTGGATAGTTAAGAATTCCAATTTATAGGTTACAAGGAAATGCATATTTTGATTTGCTATTACTGCAAACTTTGTTGATGAAGTCGAGTTAGATGTGGTTCCACTTCACATTTCCGGGATTATCTTGGGAAGTCAATATTTGTATGATAGGAAAGAGGTGTTTTATCACCATGAGAATAAATATCATTTTCTTAAGGATGGGGTGGAGTATATTGTGAGATCTCATTGAAGAAAAAATTGAATATTTATTTAGTTAATGCATGGAAAATTAAGAGCCGAGCTAATGCAAGTAAAAATTTTGTGCTTCTCATGATCAAGACAAAGGATGATGTTGACTATGAATCTTTTGAAGGATGTGATGAAAAATTAAAATCTTATTTGTTTGATGTGATAAGTCAACATGGCGAGATGTTTCAAGAATCAAATGGGTTACCTCCCAAGAGGGGAATTCAGCATGGGATTCAGTTGCAGTAGAATGTTCCACTTCCAAACATTGGCATGTATCACATGTAAATTATGGAGAGTTTGGAAATCAAGAAGAAAATCCAAGAATTTTTGAACAAAGGTATCATACGCCCATCTAATTTTCCATGTGGCTCACCAATGCTTTTGGTACCAAATAAGGATGGGACTTGGCGCATGTGCATAGATTTCCGTGCACTGAATAAAATCATGGTAAAGAATTGCTACCCACTCCCATGCATTGGTGATTTCCTAGATCAGTTAAAGTATGCAATATATTTCACTAAGTTAGACTTGCGAAGTGGTTATCATCAAGTTAGAATAGTTGAAGAGGACATTTGGAAAACGACTTTTAAAACTAGACAAGGATTGTTTGAGTGGTTAGTTATGCCATTCGGTCTAACAAATTCTCCAGCTACTTTCATGAGAGTCATGAATTATGTACTTAGACCGTTTCTAGGAAAATTCATCATTTTTTACTTATATGACATAATTATATTCAGAAAATCAAGAGAAGAACATGTCATGCATGTGAACAAGGTACCTAATGTCTTGAAAAAAGAGCAATTATTTTTAAAGATGTCGAAGTGCGAGTTTGGAAAGACTTCTTTTGTGTATTTGGGACAGATTATTGGAGGAGGTGAGTTGAAGATAGTGCCTTCCAAAGTGGAGGTCATTTTGAATTGGCCCAAGGCCAATATAGTTACGGAGGTAAGAAGCTGTATTGGTGCAGCATAATATTGGAGAAATTCATTACTAATTTTTTGGCCATTGCAACTCTATTACATGCATTGACAAGTGTTAATAAATTATTCCATTGTGGAGATTTGCAACAAAAAGAATTTGATGATTTAAAGAAAAAGATAATTTCATCACCGGTTGTTGGAGCGAGATCCCCTAACTACATTTTTGGTATATTTTTGGTAATATTTTGTACTAATTAGTCTAGCGGAGGGGATTTGGGATGGTTCAAAGCCCCCAATGAATTTTAATGGGTCAAAGAGTAGACCAAGAGTCTGCAAACCACGGTTTGCAGACCATAGAGTAGAGAAGGCTAACATAATATAAATAGATGAATCGAGTGTAGAGGTAGACTAATTTTTTGATCTGATTAAGCTTCGATATGAATTTGTAGATATGTTGTGTGGATTTTCTAGGTAAGAGCTCCTACTGGCTGTGTGCGCAGAGATCCTGAGTCTTGTTGTATGTGCACCCCACTGGCTGTGTGCGCGAGATGTTAAATAGAGTCTATAAGTTGGATCTGGATATTAGTGAATGCGAAGACTGTTTTGGGATAGCTGAGTACTTATGTGTTTTGGTTATTGGCTTCTCTCTATGTTATTTCTAAAATTATATATGTTCGTTGAATATTGATGATTTACTGATGTGCACATGGATGTGATATTGTAGAAGGGAATGAATGTATATATTTAGTTAGGATTAGTCGTCTTGCTTCTATTAACATAATATCTAATGATTTATAAGGTTCACTTAAGTTGTTCTGCCAATATACTGTTATGGGTATTTTGTGTTAGGGCTTATCTAGTGCAGATCTGTTAGATTTGAAAGGGCCCACTTTAATTAACTTTCTATTTCTCTGGGTGTAGAAAATTATAGCACCTTCCCATTCTACTATGGGTGAGACCTTGACCTGCAATCAGGTCATTTCCGAAAGGGCTAGTAGTACAGGGGTTTGTTGGTAAACCTTAAAACCGAACCTGGGTCAAGACCCCTCAAACTAACAAATGGTTCTATTTCGAGGACTGGGAGCATTTTGAGAGAGAGATCGGGTAATTCCATGGGATCATTGGTAGTCATTGAAGCCTGAAATTGAGGACTAGTTTGAAAAAATGATTCAGGAGTTTTCCTTAAAAGAGAATAGAAGTAAGAAGCTATCTATCGAAGAGTGGAAGAACAAGTACATATTTACATAGGTGCATGAAATATTCTTTGTAATGTTCACACACAAACTGCAGGAGTGGTTGGCAAGGTTGGTGGAGTTCCATACCTACTGGAAAGACGATCAAGTCACACAGTCTATTGTAGTAAAATTTGACTTAGCTAAAAGTTAAGAAAGTTTTTGAGAAATTCAAGGTTGTTGAGACATTTAGATGGGACGTAAGTGAGATAGGGATTCTTGTGCTCTTGTCTAAAGAGATGGTATCAGCTGGAAAGTGCAAGCAGACACACTATTTGAATAGGGGCCTTTGACAGTCTCGATGGATGCATAGGCCTCCTAGTCCAGTGCTTTAGTAATTCAAGTTGTGTGCACATGGATGAGAGGATGCCAAGTGTACCTAAAGAAAACTTTACGTTTTCACCTCTAGAATAAGATCATGCATAAACTACTATTGCTGGAATTTCATCTTCAAGGCCAACACTCAAAAGAAATCACTCTAAAAAGAAACATGGAATAGAAAAATCTAAACTCTAATATCATAATCTGTCAAACCTTGGTCTTAATGTTCTCGGATGGGGTTGTCAAAGACTGGAAAGGTTGAGCTTAATATGGTGCCCTGCAGTCACAAGTTTTGGACTAGCATCAGTGGCTCAACATTGTAGGGTTTTGAAGGCCTTAGATTTGCAGGGTTTCTATATAAGTGATCAAGGTCTTATAACTATAGGAGAAGAATGCAAAAAACTTGAGAATTGGAATCTTTGGTTTTGTGAGGGTTTGATAGACAGAGGTATGACAACAATATAAATTCATTGTGCAAAGACACTGAAAGTGTTTTCCATTGCAGCATGTGCAAGGATAAATAATAAAAATATGGAAGATGTTTGATTTTACTATCACTCTCTTGAAAAATTAGCCCTAGATTCTGAGTCTATTAATGATGTTGGATTGCTGGTAATAGCTCAGGGTTGCACTACTTCAAACTATTTGCACTTACATTGTGTAAATTTCATAGACAGAGCCTTCAAAGGTATGATTAATCACATATAGTTCGTGGGAGATCATGTTTTCACAAGCGTTTAAAATTTAAAGAGTTGAGAAAGTATACTAATGCAAATGAAAATTCGAAGTTCCGAAAACGCACATACTCTCAGGACAGTGAATTTCAATTTCTTATTTTGGGAAAACAGAGAAAAATTTCAAAAACCTGAAAACATGGGTTTTTTTCAGAATATGCCCAATTGACTTTATCACGGGAATTGTTCAAAATTTCAAAGAGGTTTAAAAGATTTCGTCAGTTCTTTAAAGGCCAATTTTCCAGAAACGTCCTGCAAAATTGGGTTTGATTCATTCTATGTGAATTTGATTTACATTAAGGCAATTTCCTTCTCAGATAGTTCTTGGAGTTTAATAAGATTTATTTTATAATGATTTTAAAAGGCCAATTGGAGATACTCAACTGCAATGGCAAACAAATTTTTTGAAACCCAACTGATGAAATCAACATCAACTTGGTTATGAAAAATTAGAGACAATCATTTGGCATTCAGATGATATTTAAATAAAACTCAGTACAGTAAGATTGTAATTTTGAGTGCTTGAAATCACAAAGATCAATGTGAAAAATAAGAGAATAAAATAGGTTAAAGTTCTGCCATATCTCATAGATCAGACATTTGTATCGTTCATGTCCATAATTAACGCTTTCCTAGCATCACAAATTGCTCGGAACTTACGTGGGAGAGTGCCCCGTAGAGTGGTTTGGCTTGAACCACTATTCACAGACCGACGGCTACGATGCAATGTGACATCACTCAGCCCTTTTTCAAGAAAATGCTACAGGTGCTCCCATAGGCAGTAATTGGTTTTCAAAAACCATGTGCAACTTTGTCAATATGCATATGAGTACAACGGTGGGACCCAAAATGTATTATTTTTCCTTCTTTGACTTGTAGAAAGTTGAGGTTTTATTTTGGTTTTATATTATATATTATATATAATATTAAAACTACTATTTTGTAAATTTAATTGATTCAAAATTTCCTAAACTACTTCAAGAATCAATTTTAAAGCTGATCATAGTAATTAGGAAGTTAGATTAGATAGAATATATAAAAGCAAAGGTAAGAATATGGGAGGGGGTTCTGAGTTTTAGACTTCTCGATGACCATAAATTTTGTACTGAAATTTTCTAAAAAATTAATGAAATAAGATTAAGTTTCTTGCACTTGTTGATGGTGATGTGTTTTTCTAGTTTCATCATATGTTTATTCTTCCTTGAATGAGGTGAAGTATATGTAGCCGCGGGTCTCTTTTTACAGTTTGTGAGTAAGAGTTAATTGTCCTTAATCTGCGCTCCTTCACTCCAACTATTTTCTCTCTATAAATTTCTTTCTGATATTTAAAGTGATAGATTCCATTATTCAGCATATCATTTTGAGTTTCCTTTCCAATTTTTGCCTTCCATTTCAATTAATATCAAAAGATAATGGCATTTTGAAGACTTTCATTATATCAGATTATTGAGGGTTATAAATAATTAGTTTCCAAAGGTGTAAAACAAAGACCATCTGATATCCTAATTTTGTGACATACATTTATAAATGTCTTGAGCATTGATTCCTTACAACATCCAAGGGATTGTTTCTTAAGATACAACATTTTTTGGTGCCGTTGCTGGGGAACGAATTAGCGAAGTTCATTTCCCTAGGTTTTCCTCTAGTTGTTCAGTGAGGAGGAAATATTTGGATGTCTCTATTCTTTTTCAGAATTATGGCTTTCAAAAGGACTCACACGAGGTCAGATACCTCGCAGCAGAAAGTCTCTACTTTTTCAGATATGGAAAAATTGGTTTCTAAAAAGGCTTAAAAACAAAAAACCCCTTCGACACTTGATCCTACATTGCCTGCTCCTGGCAGCAGGTCTATAATCCCTTATTCTTGATGGTGAAAATTATTTAGATATAAAATTTGGTTGTTTATTATTCACATGGCAACTCCACTGATGAAGGTTTCATTAGATGAAGAATTTTTCTGTCAAGAAAATGAGAAAGCATCGTGGAAAAAACATGTATCGGAGTTTCAAATTTTTAAAGGAGTTTCTACTTTTTACTATAAGTTTAGTGGTCTATATTCCCTTATATATCAAGAACATTGTTTCCTACTTTATATTCTCAGAAGATTGTAAAGCCCAAAAAGTACATTCTTTATTGGAAAAACATGATTTTTCTTATGCTTGTCTTATTGATCTTGAGACGACTTTATCTCCTAAATATGAGAGGAGATATGGTTGTTGCATTACAATTCCTAAAGATAATCAGTCATAGCCTGGGCATAAAGGTGATGATTCATCATATTTGAATGATAATATTCTGCCTCACAAGAAATTAACTGTTTTTTAGCTAAAAAACAAAGAAATACTTAAACCCCTGAAGCTGCCCACAATTATTCATTAGTATCCTTTAAAAGCATTCAAATTTTTGCCAAGTTTCTCTGGAGAGGAGGAGAATATTTCAGCTAAATATTATATCTTTGAATTTGAGTACTTTCTGGACAAATTTCAAATTATTTATGAAGATGTGTCTTTAAGGATCTTTTGTCATTCATTAAATCAGGGTGCTAAAAAATGGTTCCACTGTTTGGAAGAAAGTTCAATTAGTTCATGGCAAGGTTTTCAAGATATCTTTCATAGATATTGCGGTGAGCGTAATTCATATGAAAAACACTTTTTGGAATCATATTCTATCCAGAGGCAAAGAAATGAATCAATCACTGAGTTTAATAGGAGGTTTCAAAAAAATTATTTCAACATGCCAAAAGAAATTCGATCGTCTGAAGCAACAACTATGGTTTACTATTTAAGGGATATTTCCATTGTCTTGGCTTTTTATCTCAAGGAGAGAAAGCCTTGCACTCTGAAGCTGATGTTTCTTTATGCACAGGAAATCAAATATAATGTGTGGCCTTGTAGAAATTTTTCCTGTCATGTTGAAAGAACAAGTTTTGTTGAAGACAAGAGGGCCTGTCAATAAAACGTTGGAATTTCTTTACAAGAGAATACAAATTCAGAGGTGAACAAGGATTTTCAAAAGGTGTCAGAGGATTCTTGTATTGATGAAACACAGGAATCTAATCATTCTGAATATTTTGGTCAAAAATTCATTGCAACAACTGAACTACACGATGAAAGCCTGGAAGATCATTACAATTTTCATAATTTTAATGTTTTTGTGAAAAGAAGGGAAACTAGTGGAACTTCTTAGATATGTTTGTAGGAGGAGGAATATTTTTTTCAAGAATTGGCATTATACGAAGATCTTCATTATTATGAGGAACAAACCTTGGATTTATCTTTTTAGCCTAAATTCCTTCCTATAGAAAATGGCAATCAAGTTCCTCGCACACAATTCCAAATTGAGGAGTCAAAAAATGAAGGAAGCTTCCCTGTTCAATGAAATCTACACCAGCAAAATGTTCAAGAAAAGGAGGTGGGAGAAATTTTTTCACATTAGTTCTATGAAGTGGCTGAGTATATGACAAATTTATTTGATCAGCAACAAGATTTTATGCAAGGGTATGTACAAAGTTTTGTATATGGAAAATTATCATGGTACATTCTTGTTTTGATTTTTAAATTTCAGCAGTATGAAGGTATTAAATCTAACAAGCAGATGTTGGGTTGGTGACATTGGAAGGCTGAATTCACCTAATTAATCTCATCCATGTATATATGTATATATAGGAGCTGTAAATAAATAAGCTTAGAAGTTGAGAATTTTTAGTTGCAGTATTTCTAGTTCGGTATTTTTAGTTTAAAGAATAAAGGAAGAATTTCAAAGTGTGGAAGATTCCAGGGATATTTCATATTGGGATAAAATTCTATTTTTTTTTTACTCCATGCCCATTCGAGGCTACTGGTCTACAAGTTCTCAGCACTTTTATACCAAAGAAATGTCCCTAATTAGAGCCAAATGTTGTAGCATAATTTGACTCAGCTAAAAGTCAAGAGAGGTTTTGAAAAATTCAAGGTTGTTGAGACATTTAGATATAAATAAGTGAGATAGGGATTCTTGTGCTCTTGTCTAATGAGATGGTGTCAGATGGAAAGTGTAAGAAGACACACTATTTGAATAGGGGCATCAAATAGTCCCAATGGATGCATAAGCCTACTAGTCCAACGCTTTAGTGATTCACGTTGTATGCACATGGATGAAAGGATGCGAATTGTACCTAAAGAAAACTTTACGTTTTCACCTTGGCAATGGACTAAGATCATGCATAAACTACTATTGCTGGAATTTCATCTTCAAGGCCAACACTCAAATGAAATCGCTCTACAGAGAAACATGGAATAGAAGAAGCTGAACTAGAATCTCGTAATCTGTCAAACCTTGGTATTAATGTTCTCAGATGGGGTTGTCAAATACTGGAAAAGTTGAGTTTAATACGGTGCCCTGCAGTCACAAGTTTTGGCCTAGCATCAGTGGCTCAACATTGTAGGGTTTTGAAGGCCTTAGATTTACAGGGTTGCTATATAAGTGATCAAGGTCTTACAACTGTAGGAGAGAAATGCAAAAAACTTGAGAATTGGAATCTTCAGTTTTGTGAGGGTTTGACAAACAAAGGTCTGAAAACAATAACAGTTGGTTGTGAAAAGACACTGAAAGTGCTTGCCATTGTAGCATGTGCAAGGATAAATAATAAAACTATGGAATATTTTGGAGTTCATTCTCACTCTCTTGAAAAATTAACCCTGGATTCTGAGTCTATTAATGATGTTGGATTGCTGGTAATAGCTTAGGGCTGCACTGCTTCAAATTATTTGAACTTACAGTGTGTAAATTTCATATACAAAGCCTTAAAAGCTATGATTAATCACATATAATTTGTGGGAGATCATATTTTCACATGCGTTTAAAATTAAAATATTTGAGCAAGTATACTGATGCAAATGAAAAGTCAAAGTTCAGAAAGCACACATGCTTTCAGGACAATTAATTTCGACTTTTTATTTTGGGCAAACAGAGAAAAATTTCAAAAATCCGCAACATGGGTTTTTTGCAGAATATGCCCGATTGACTTTATTTCGGGAATTGTAGAAAAATTCAAATTGATTTAAGAGATTTCATCAGTTCTTTAAAGGACATTTTTTCTAGAAACGTCCTGCAAAATTGGGTTTGATTCATTCTATGGGAATTTGATTTGCATGATGAAAATTTCCTTCTCAAACAAGACTTGGAGTTTAATAAGATTTATTTTATATTGATTCTAAAAGGCCAATTGGAGATACTCAACTGTAATGGAAAACAAAATTTTTGAAACCCGACTGATGGAATCAACATCAACTCAGTTATGAAAACTCAGAGATGATCATTTCAAATTCAGATGATATTTAAATAAAAATCAATACAGTAATATTGTAATTTTGAGTGCATGCAATCACAAAGATCAATGAGGCTCTGTGAAAAAAGAGAGAAGCAAACAGGTTAAAGTTCTACCATATCTCATAGAATCAGATATTTGTATCGTTCATGTCCATAATTAACGCTTTCCTAGCATCACAAACTGCTCGGAACTTATGTGAGAGAGTGCCCCTGTAGAGTGGTTTGGCTTGAACCACTATTAGCAGATCGACAGCTACGATGAAATGCGGCATCACTCAACCCTTTTTCAAGAAACTGCTATAGGTGCTCCCGTAGGCAGTAATTGGTTTTCAAAAACGATGTATGATTTTGTCAATATTCATATGAGTACAATGATGGGACCCAAAATGTCTTATTTGTCCTTATTTGACTTGCAACAAGTTGAGGTTTTATTTTGGTTTTATATTATATATTATATATAATATTAAAACTACTATTTTGTAAATTTAATTGATTCAAAATTTCCTAAACTACTTCAAGAATTAGTTTTAAAACTGATCATAGTAATTAGGAAGTTAGATTAGATAGCAGATATAAAAGTAGAGGCAAGAAGATGGGAGAGGGTTCCGAGCTTTGGACCTCTCGATGACCATAAATTTTGTACTGAAATTTTTTGAAAAATTAATGAAACAAGATCAAGTTTCTTGCACCTATTGATGTTAATGCATTTTTATAGTTTCATCATATGTTTATTCTTCTGTGAATTTGGTGAAGTAATGTAGTTGCGGGTCTCCTTTTACAGTTTTGAAGTAAGAGTTAAATGTCCTTAATGTGCGGTCCTTCACTCCAACTATTTTCTCTCTGTAAATTTATTTTTGAGATTTAAAGTGATAGATTTTGTTATTCAGCATATCATTTTGAGTTTCCTTTCCAATTTCTACCTTCCATTTCAATTAATATCAACAGATAATGGCATTGTGAAGAATTTCATTATATCATATTATTGAGGGTTATAAATAATTAATTTCCAAAGGTGTAAAAGAAAGGTCATACGATATCCTAATTTTGTGACATACATTTATAAATGTCTTGAGCACTAATTCCTTACCACAACCAAGGGATTGTTTCTTGATATACAACACAGTGGACCCCTGAATTAATCCAACAGTTGGAGAAGGTTGATAACAGGATCATGTTGGGAAAAATACTGAGAGGGGGGGGTGAATCAGTATTTATTGCATATTCAAAACTTTCACTTTTTCTTGCTTCTAAAACGCATACGCTACTTTCCTGAACCAGACTTGCGTATATACGCCGATACCCTTTACGAAACTCGCGTATACACAGATATCTATTTATGTCATTAATTCTTCACTTAAATCATTCCTTCATTTATTCATCAGATATTCAATAAGCAGTAAACATTGAACATGTGCGTATATTTAATGATGAATCACAAAGCATCACACATGAACACCAGGATTTTTAGGTGGAAACCCCAAGTCGGGAGAAAACCACCGTCGTAGCTTGCTCACCCTTCAATATTTTATTATAGAGAAAAAAACATCTTACAACATATGTGTCAAGAACTTGACCAACACGCAGCACCCACTGCTACTGCTTACTAAATTTTCCGGAAGGGGAGTTTACGACCCCCGACTCGCTTATTGTGCCTCTCCTGGAAGGGAGCTACGACCCCCCGATCTCGTTTACCAGCCTCACCTGGAAGGGAGCTACGACCCCCTGACTGAAGGCTACAACCTTCAACACCACCTTGGACCACGTTCATCAATTTTCACACTGGATCCAACAACTTCAATAGAACAACACTTGCAGGCCACATTTCATCATATTTTCATACTGGACCCTTTCCATACTTTTAAGCACAAACATACGTCACCAACAGATACATATCAACACAGATCAGATAGCAAAAACACAGCAGAACAGATCAGATATTTCATACCCCTTGCTTCATCAAACCCTAGTTTGCATACGCGCTTTCCCTTTACTGATGTTGCATATATACGCGCTTCCGTCCACATCAACCAGCATATACCTTAGTGTATATTTTATTGCGCATACGCGCTTTCACTTCATCGAATCTGCGTATATACGCGCTTCCTCTGCGGCGAAGTAGCGTATAGATCTTCAATCATTACAGAGCAGCATACTTCTTCAGATCAGATATTCAGTTCAGATTTACCCTTTTACTTCAGACAGATGTTCGCCTTGATGTTCGCCTCATCACAGATCTAAGCCTTCCATAATCAGATCTAGCAAATACAAGAGCAATTCAGATCTAGATCCCCTTCTTCATCATTGGTGCATCATACATTCAGATCTATCATTCAAGTGTAACCCTTTCCATTCAGATATACTTCAGAGAGAAGTATTCATTCAAGCTCAGACATCTTGCACCCACACTCATGATTTGCACAATGAATTTCTTCTCCTTATATAGGTTTATCCTTTTCATTACCATGAGCCCCTTTTTCAATACCATGGGCCAAAACAATACCATGAGCCCAAAACTACCTGGACGGGGTCAATTAGGCGGATCATTACCCAATACAATGGGTCAATACCATGGTGGTTACCCCTGGTTTTGCACTTTTTAAGCGCTTTTGCCCATACGCGACTTGGAACGTTCCTTTCCGCGTGCATACGCGACTTCCCCTAGTCAAATCCGCGTATACAAAGAGAAATACTCTTTTCATCATATTTTGAGCACATTCTGAATTCCTTTCTTCATTGCCTTTTGTACATACTGTAGATACATCATATTTTCTTCATCAGGAACATATTCTCTCAAGCACAACTTCATCAAGTAAGTTGTCATCATCTTCATCAAGTGGGTTTCCTTTCAAGGACAACACTCAGCATCATATTGTCAACAAACATCATATCACATCAGATTTACATCATTTACCAAGTCCATCAAGTCAAGAATAACTTCATCGGGTGGTTTGCCATCAAGGACAACACATGTCAACAGTCGCATGTCTTCATCTTCATTTAGTGGATTGCCATCAAGGACAACACTCTGCATCATATTTCCAACAATCTCCCCCTTTGGACTTGATGGCAACCACGATGGTGTTTGGTTACCACTCTCCCAAATATGTCACATCATTATCTTCTCTTCATTCAAACACCATCAGGACAACACTCTGCATCATATTTCCAACAATCTCCCCCTTTGGACTTGATGGCAACCACGATGGTGTTTGGTTACCACTCTCCCAAATATGTCACATCATTATCTTCTCTTTATTCAAACACCATGTCACTCTCCCCTTTGACATCAAGGGCAAAGGGCGGATCAAAAACCAACACTCTCCCCATTTTCTCCTCATGTGGAAGAAACATTCTGCAGATCTGATATGTGCTGAAGTGGCCAAGCTCCCCCTGAGTTCATGCTGAATCTTCAAACATATTTGTCAATGAAGTACATGACTCTAAGAACTTCCTATCACCAAAGACTCAAGACTTACATCAAATATCCAACCAAGTGGATTTACATATAAGACTCAAGTACCCAACCAAGTGGGTTTACAAATTTGACAAGTCCTTACATGACTAAATATTACAATTTTACATCATGGGTCTCTATCAGACCTTTTCATCAAAATACAAATATGACTTTTCATAATCAATACCAAAAAGACCTCAAGAGAGATCAAATATCAGAACCACCATAATGCTAGCAATGCATTATACTCAGCAAAACTAATGCTCCCCCTGAAGTTGTGCATCCATGCATCCTTTTCATATGACTAAGGCTCCCACTTAGTTTGTGCATCCTGAACACTTTCACCAACAAATCATCAAGGCATCTTCATCAAAGCATTAGAAACAGATTTATGAGAACTGGAACACCACCAGAGATACCAAACAGTATCAGAGATACCAAACAGCACAGCAGCTGTGCTGAAGAGAGCTGAACCAACCAAAAATTGTCAGCAACCAACCATACGCGGTTTTCTGTGCAGGAACTCGCATATATACGCGACTGTGTTTCAGGAAACCCGCGTATCCACTACCATCTTCTAAAAATTATGCAGATTTGTTCTTTTCACTGGCAGAGAACACCCCCAGCTTCTGTCTTAGATATTCGAATGCTTCCCTGGGCAGAGGTTTGGTAAAGATATCAGCAACTTGTTCTTTGGAGGGAACATACTCCAACTTCACCATTTGTTCAAGCACTTGTTCACGTAAGAAATGATACTTGATGGGAATGTGATTGGTCTTCGAATGCATAACAGGATTCTTTGAGATACTGATGGCACTTGTATTATCACACATAATGGAGATAGGAGTTGCACATTTGATTTGAAAATCTTGCAAGGTTTGCATCATCCATGGGAGTTGAGTGCAACAAGATGCGGCAGCTACATACTCTGCTTCAGCTGTTGATAAGGCAATAGAATTTTGCTTCTTGCTGAACCAAGATACTAACCGGGGCCCCATGTAAAATGCACCACCACTAGTGCTTTTCCGATCATCAACACTTCCGGCCCAATCTGCATCAGTGTAAGCATGAAGAGTAAGATTAGCATTCTTCGGATACCATAGACCAAAATCTTGAGTTCCTTGTAGATATTTGAAAATTCTTTTGACAGCCTGAAGATGAGACTCTTTGGATTAGCTTGGAATCTTCCTACAATCCCAACTGCATGCATAATGTCTGGTCTAGTCCCAGTGAGATAAAGCAGACTTCTTATCATCGATCTATATTCTGGTTGATTCACTGTGGGAGAATCATCATTAGAACTGAGACTGCATCCGGTTATCATTGGTGTACTTACAGGTTTGCATTCTTCCATGCCATACTTCTTCAGAATTTGCTTAAGATATTTTGCTTGTGATAGAAATATACCATCTGCAGCTTGATGCACTTGCAAGCCAAGAAAGAATGTTAGTTCCCCAAGTAGAGACATTTCAAATTCTTGCTGCATGACAGAGGCAAATTTTTGACTCATAGATTCTTCGTTACTCCAAAAAATGATGTCATCAACATATACAACCACAATCAATAGCTTGTCATTTTCAAATTTTGTGTATAAGTTGCTATCAGCAGACCCTTTTGAAAATCCTTGTTGATGAAGATATTTGTCAAGACGATAATACCAAGCCCTTGGAGCTTGTTTGAGACCATATAGAGCCTTTTTAAGTCTACAAACAAGATTTGCATCATTTCCCAAAATGAATCCTTCTAGTTGTTCTATATATACTTCTTCTTCTAGATCACCATTAAGAAAAGCAGATTTAACATACATTTTATAAACTTTGATGTGTTGATAACTTGAAAAAGCAAGAAACATTCTTATGGCTTCAAGTCTAGCTACAGGAGCAAAAGTTTCTTCAAAGTCTATACCTTCTTGTTGAGTATACCCTTTGCAAACCAGTCTAGCTTTGTTTCTTACAACATCCCCATTCTCATTTAACTTGTTCTTGAAGATCCATTTAGTTCCAATGACATTTTTATCATGAGGTCTTGGTACCAAATCCCAAGTGTCATTCTTTTCAATTTGCTCAATTTCTTCATCCATGGCATTATTCCAACATTCATATTTGCTAGCTTCATTGGCATTGTGTGGTTCAATTGTGGATAG
Source organism: Pinus albicaulis (assembly GCA_034641835.2). Classification (NCBI taxonomy): domain Eukaryota; kingdom Viridiplantae; phylum Streptophyta; class Pinopsida; order Pinales; family Pinaceae; genus Pinus; species Pinus albicaulis. The sequence continues at coordinate 943,063,320 of CM076575.1, forward strand.
AAGTGCCAAATTACTAGAAGATCCCGCAAGAGTTCTCCTTGTTCGTACACCTGATTCCTTGTCTCCCAAAATTTGAGATTCAGGATGATTCTTTTGAACATATCTGGATGGAGCTTTTTCAGATAGATCATTTTCAGGTTCTTCATTGGATTCACTGCCTATATCATTTCCATCTGATGTAGAAGGCCATATGTCGCTATCATCTTCTTTTGTTTTTTGTTTTTCTTCTTTAGGAGCTGCAGGAGACTCATCAATAACAACATCAATACATTCAACAACCTTTTGAAGCCTCTTATTGTAACATGTGAATGCTTTGCTTGAAGATGAGTATCCAAGAAGTATCCCTTCATCTGATCTAGGTTCAAACTTGCCAAGCTTTTCATCATTATTTTTGATAAAGCATCTACTTCCAAAAACTTTAAAATGCTTTACAGTGGGATACTTACCATACCAGAGTTCATATGGAGTTTTGTCACTATTTACCCGAACATGAGCCTTGTTGAGAATGTTAACTGCTGTACGTGCTGCTTCACTCCAAAACATGTCAAGAACATTAGAGTCAGCCATCATAGCTCTAGCCATTTGAACAATTGTTCTATTCATTCTTTCTGCTACACCATTTTGTTGTGGAGTGCCTGCTACAGAGAATTGTCTTTTAATGCCATGTTGTTCACAAAATTCAAAGAAATCATTTGATGAATATTCTCCACCTCGATCAGATCTAAGACACTTGATTTTTAAATCCAATTCATTTTCTACCAGAGCTTTGAAATTCTGAAATTTTCCAAAAGCTTCATCTTTGTGTTTAATAAATGCGATCTCACACATTCTGGAGTAGTCATCGATAAATAGGATATAGTATTCTTCCCCACGTAATGACCTTTTCCTCATAGGTCCACAGATGTCGGTATGAATGAGTTCAAGAGGCTTACTTGATGATCCTTCTTTGGCATTAAATCGAACTCTGGTCTGCTTACCAAATTGACAAGATTTGCATATGGTACTTTCTGGAAGATTGATCTTGGGAAGATCACGAACAGCTTGAAGTTTGCTTGCTTTGTTGATTTGAGAGAAACTCAGATGCCCCATCCTTCTATGCCATAGCCAATTTTCTGAAGACTTGCTCAAGTAACATTGATCTATGCCGTTTAGTACATACAGGTTGCTTGGATTTCTTTTTCCTTTTATAATGATTTTACCTGTATCAAGATCACGAACCACAAATTCTTTGGAACTGAAGACCACTTCTGCTCCTTGATCACACATTTGACTAACACTTAAAAGGTTATGTCTTAATCCATCCACATACATGACATCTTTAGCCTTCACCTTTTCTTTTAGAAATACTGCCCCTTTCCTTTAATTACAGCAGGAGTATCATTTCCAAATGTAACTTTCTTTTCCTTTTCCAGAGCATTATAGGTATGAAGTTTGCTTTTGTCACCTGTCATGTGTCTTGAGCATCCACTATCAATGTACCATTGATTTTCTTCACCTTCTGCAAATAATGCTATCCCACAATTTTCAACCGGTATTTCTTTCTCTTTCCATACTTTAGAGCTTGAGGGAACATGTTCTTTTGGCTGGACCTTGCTCCTGCATTCAGATTCTTCATGACCAAAGTTATTGCAATAAGTACATTCAACTTCGTTTTGAAGAGGAGAGAAGTTGTTATAGGTGTCCTTCTTTGGTTCGACATTCATCCTTATCTTTCTTTCTTCTCTTGTCATGATGGTTTTATATGCAACACATTGAACAGCTTTATGACCAAAATTGTGACATGAGAAACATTGTCCATTGAAGTAGAAATTTCTGTGATCATGAAATCTTCTATTAGAATTTACCTGTTGGTTGTAGCCATTTTGAAAGATCTCCGTGTTAGTGTTTCTTGAATTGAGGCGATCATGATTTACCTGTAAATATCCTTTGTTCCCCTGCTGAGTGGCTGAATGTAGAGAACCAGCTGTGGCTGCTTTTAGAGAATTTGATGCTGATGTCTGGGAAGATTCCCCAGTATATCCAAGACCTGTTTTTATAAGAGGAGACCGTTGTACCTTGATAATCTCATCTAAGGTTTCTGAACTTTTAGCAAATCTGAGATTGAGAGAATTCACTTTCTCATTATCCTTCCTTAGACTTACTACTTCACATTCTAATTCCTCCATGCGTTTTTCTCTTGCTTCATGTTGATTTTTAAGAGTCTCTATGATTATGTTCTTTTCTTCTAGGCTTACTTTGAGTTGAATGTTTTCTTCAAGAAGATCATTGTCTTCTAGAGAATCCTCATAAGTACCCTTCTCTTTTTCACATTCCTTCATGAGTGCCCATACTTTTGCACCAAAATTCAGCAAAACTTTTGTTTGTATACTTCCCATTGCGACGGATCTCCTTCAAGCGATTAAGCTTCTGCAGAAGAACCTGCTCTGATACCAATTGTTGGGAAAAATACTGAGAGGGGGGGGTGAATCAATATTTATTTCATATTCAAAACTTTCACTTTTTCTTGCTTCTAAAACGCATACGCTACTTTCCTGAACCAGACTTGTGTATATACGTGGATACCCTTTACGAAACTTGCGTATACACAGATATCTATTTATGTCATTAATTCTTCACTTAAATCATTCCTTCATTTATTCATCAGATATTCAATAAGCAGTAAACATGTGCAGTAAGAACAGAATAAATCATCACACAAAGCATCACACATGAACACCGGGATTTTTAGGTGGAAACCCAAGTCGGGAGAAAACCACCGCTGCAGTTGCTCAGCCTTCAATATTTTATTATAGAGAAAACATCTTACAATATATGTGCTGGTGCAGACTCCTACCAGCACGCAGGCACCCACCTGCGCTCGTTTACCAGCCTCTCCTGGAAGGGAGCTCCAACCCCCTGACTCGTTTACCAGCCTCTCCTGGAAGGGAGCTACGACCCCCTGATCTCGTTTACCAGCCTAACCTGGAAGGGAGCTACAACCCCTTGACTGAAGGCTACAACCCTCAGCACCACCTTGGACCACGTTTCATCAATTTTCACACTAGATCCAACAACTTCAATAGAACAACACTTGCAGGCCACATTTCATCATATTTTCAAACTGGACCCTTTCCATACTTTTAAGCACAAACATACGTCACCAACAGATACATATCAACACAGATCAGATAGCAGAAACACAGCAGAACAGATCAGATATTTCATACCCCTTGCTTCAGCAAACCCTAGTTTGCATACGCGCTTTCCCTTCACTGATGTCGCGTATATACGCGCTTCCGTCCACACAAACCAGCGTATACCTCAGTGTATATTTCATTGCACATACGCGCTTTCTCTTCAGCGAAGCTGCGTATATACGCGCTTCCTCCGCGGCGAAGTAGCGTATAGATCTTCAATCATTACAGAGCAGCATACTTCATCAGATCAGATATTCAGTTCAGATCTACCCTTTTGCTTCAGACAGATGTTCGCCTAGATGTTCGCTTCATCACGGATCTAGGCCTTCCATAAGCAGATCTAGTAGATACAAGTGCATTTCAGATCTAGATCCCCTTCTTCATCATTGGTGCATCATACATTCAGATTTATCTTCAAGTGTAACCCTTTCCATTCAGATCTACTTCAGAGAGAAGTATTCATTCAAGCTCAGACATCTTGCACCCACACTCATGTTTTGCACAATGAATTTCTTCTCCTTATATAGGTTTATCCCTTTTCAATACCATGAGCCCCTTTTTCAATACCATGGGCCAAAACAATACCATGAGCCCAAAACTACCTGGACGGGGTCAATTAGGCGGATCATTACCCAATGCAATGGGTCAATACCATGGTGGTTACCCTTGGTTTTGCACTTTTTGAGCGCTTTTGCCCATACGCGACTTGGCACGTTATTTTCCGCGTGCATACGCGACTTCCCCTAGGCCAATCCGCGTATACAAAGAGACATACTCTTTTCATCATATTTGAGCACATTCTGAATTCCTTTCTTCATTGCCTTCTGTACACACTGTAGAAACATCATATTTTCTTCATCAGGAACATATTCTCTCAAGCACAACTTCATCAAGTAAGTTTTCATCATCTTCATCAAGTGGGTTGCCTTTCAAAGACAACACTCAACAACATATCACATCAGATTTACATCACTTACCAAGTCCATCAAGTCAAGAATAACTTCATCAGGTGGTTTGCCATCAAGGACAACACATGTCAACAGTCGCATGTCTTCATCTTCATTTAGTGGATTGCCATCAAGGACAACACTCTGCATCATATTTCCAACAGATCACTGGATTGATAATGTTTTGGTAGGATTTGTAACAGAATTTGCAGTTGATCAATTTATGTCCTATTCTAAGGTGGAGCGAAGGTTTTTCAAAGGGTTTAGAGGTAAGTTATTGCAAACATTTTCAATGGTGATTAATATGCTATTGTGTGAAAAGGGTGTCTTGTGTAACCACACCAAGTGAATGATCTCCGACCAGAGTCAAAGCATGACACGAAGCGGTAAATACTACCCGGTTAACCAAGAAGGGGATAGATCGATATACATCCCTCTAAGGTATTCACCTAACTTCAACCAAGGTGGGGCTGCACACGTAGGGACTAGTCCCCTGGCTACACCACCATCAAACCCACACAAGGGTAAGAATTCTCCTACCTCACCTCTGCCACCACCTGCAGACTATATCACAGCGCACATGAAGCTACCCTTTAAAGGTGCGGGGGATGAGGAAATGGATCAATTCTAGTTTGTAGCAAATTCGGTATGGACCGCACAAAATATTAACAATGATGCTGTAAAAAGAGAACAATTTTCCATAGCCTTTGAAGGAAGGGCCTTGGATTGGTTCATGGAATATATTAGTCAGCATGTGAATCCTTTAATACAGGACATTAAGGATGCCCTAAAGCAATAATTCCAGAAGCCTAAGTCCTAATCTCAATGTGTGGTCGAGTTGAAATATTTTAAACAAGGACCTACAGAGTCCATCTAGGGGGATGACCAGCAGCTGAAGAAAGTCATCAGTGATGGAGGATTTGTATATAAAGACAAAAAAAACAAAGAATGGTTTATCGTTATGTTGTTACCACATCTGCGTGGACCTATGGATCAACAAAAGATTGACTCCTAGGAAGAAGCCCTCGAGAATTCCATGAAGCTAGAAGTTGCACCAAGGGATGATACTAAATTTGTGGCACTACAGATCTAGAGATAGATAGAGGCAATGCACTTAGAAATTTGAAATTCTTGAAGGGGCCAGGGTAAAGAAGCTAGCACGGATGTTTGGTGCATACGCTGTAGGGTGTTAGGCCACACTAAGGATCAATGCCCTTTGTTGTCAGATTATATGCAAGCTGGGGGACCAAGTCCTTTACACCCTAGAGACATGACTGGACCGAGTACACCCACGCTATGGTGCATTGACTTTTGGCTAGCAGGACGAAATGATACAGATCATTGCCCACAAATAGGTGCCTATGTTCCAGAACTGAAACAATAGTGATGTAGATTCTACTTGTCAGTGGTTCATGACAAGCACAAATGTCGAACACTCGACCTAATGGTAGATAGGGGAAACCCATAAAGGGTATAGGCTAACCCTTCATCACCACTATCTCCCTTGGGGTGGGGAGGATCCCCTACAAGAGGAAGGGGAGGAGGGAGAGGTGGAAGCGCAAGTTGAGGACAAGGGAAACTAATTTGATACAATTGTGGGGATGTGGGACATTATGTAAGAGGCTTCTTAAACCCTGCGCACCAATCTTGTAGATACTGCATAAAATTTGACCATGTAATTGAAGACTTTCTGGTGCTGATAGCGAAGATGTAGGAGGAACAATAGACACCCACACTGAATGTACAATGAGTTAATGTGGAACCATGAGATGATGGGCCAAGTATCAATGTCATTACACAAAGTGGCATTACCACTGGAGGAGATGAAGAGAAAGCTGCATTTGCACCACTAATCAGGAAGGCTTCTGAAAAAAGGGAGAGCCTGGAATTGAAAAAGGAAAAATATACCTTCATCAAATGTAGGAAGGAATTTGTTAAGAATGAAGCATCCACCTCAAGGATTCTCATGGATCCAAAAGTAGATGAAGCGATTAAGCCATTTCTTTAGGCATCTATGAAGTTACTATGAAACTAGAAGGCAATGGAGAATCTGCAAGCATTAATAGACAACTGCATAGAAAAGGCTGACCCATAAGTGGAGGCTAAAATAGTGAATGAGATTTATAAGAACAAGAAAAGGACTAGTCGGGAGATGTGTATGACTGCACATATTAGAGATTATGCAATGGATCAATTCATCCTTGATTTAGGATGAGATGCCAATGTCCTTGCCAAACAAACCTGGCAGAGGATGGGAGAGCCCAAGTTGGAATGTTCCATTACTCAGTTGCGAATGGCTAACCAACATAATATCATCCCACTACAAAGGTTGCCAAAGGTCGTGGTAGACATTGCGAGAGTTAAATTTTATGTAGATTTTGAGGTAATCCAAATTGTGGATCATGCGGACCCGTATCCTGTACTCTTAGGTCTTAGCTGGGTTATTGAAATGGGATGTATCATCAATTTGAAAAGGAGAAGCATGGTGTTTCAGAATGATGATATGAGAGTAATATTCCCCCTAGACCTAGCAGAAGGAGAATGATATACAAAACTGGTGCGCGAGGAGGAGGATGTTGATCACATTTACAAACTGACTGCCTAGGATGATGATTGGATCAACCCCACAACTGATGGCATGTTGTGTTGGGAGAAACACAACACATGTCTCTCATACTCATATGGTGAGATAGAAATTGGAAAAACCAGTTGCATGACGTATATACATTGCGGTGCCTCAAGATCATAAAGAGCTTGCGATGCATCTCCTCATAGGTAAGAGAACTACCCTACTTTGATGGTTCTGGTAGTGTTAAAGAATTTATGAAAGCATTCAAAGTAGATGTCCCTAAAGAACGGATATTTTGGGCACTTGACTTGGCTATGCGCGCGACCCTTGAGTGATGGTGGGAAACTCATAAGGGGGCCTTTCAGGACTGGGAGGAATGTCAAAAAATGATGATTCGATGATTTGAACCTCTAGTAAACACACCCATGGAACTCTTATCTGGTCATGGGGATCCATGCAAGCACTTGGCTGTATGGATTGATGTATGGAATGAAAGGAATTGGAATTAATGGTTGCATATGTTTATTCACGCCTTAGGACAAATCCCCATCACTTGGTATTTAGATGTAGAGCTACAACTATGCACTCATCACTGGGGTACAATGACAGAAGATTTCATGATAACGTTTGGGTTAGTAGGAGGATCGGAGAAACCAGATGAAGTAGTGCAAGATATAGATGCTCTTATCTTTGATGAGTCCTTACGAAGAAAAGGATGTGTTCTACCATCATAGGATGTGCAGATGCAGGATATTGTCAACTGGAAAAATTTGTCGGTAGAAGAATGTGATGAGGATCACCGAAATATCACTATCCCAGAGTTAGAAGGCGAGTTCACAGTTGCAGGACCCTTATTGTAGACAGCTGATGTGACCAAGCCATTAAAGTTGAAATAATTCAACATTGGAATGAAGGAGCAACCCAAGATGGCAAAAATAGGGGATTATTGGGATGATGATATAGTTGGAAATATCGTGGAGCTGTTGACCTAATATCAGGGCATATTCCCTAAAATTTCTATGAGATAAAGGGAATCGTGGGAGATATGGGTGTCATGAGAATCACCTTGAAGCTAGATGCATGTCCTATCAAACAACGACTGTATCGGCTGAATCCTAAATATAAATATAAAGTCAAGGAGGAAATCAACAAGATGTTGGCCATAGGTATCAATGAGTCAGTAGAGTAGGCAGATTGGGTAAGTCCTATGGTGGTCCAAGAAAAGAAAACCAAAGGAGAAATAAGGATCTGCGTAGACCTCAGCAAGTGAAATGACGCCTGCGTACATGACCCATTCCTTATGTCGTTCTCTGATGAGATTTTGGATAAGGTGTGAGGTAATGAAGCATACTCATTCACTAATGGGTTCTCTGGGTACCATCAGATTATAATATCACCTGAAGATCGTAGCAAGACAACCATTGCGACAGAATGTGGCTCCTTTCAGTACACTGTCACGCCCTTCAGACTTAAGAATTCCCCTGCCATTTTCCTGCGCATAGTTGTAGTAGTATTAAAATAATTCATTCATAAGTTTCTAGAGGTCTATTTTGATGATTGGAAAGTTTTTGGATTAGTATAAAAGCATGTGTCGAACCTCCGCATGATGTGGGATGCTTGCAGGAAACACCAAATTTTGCTAAACATCAAGAAATTCATATTCTTCATACCATTTGGGATTTTGTTGGGGAAAATTGTATGTCAGCAGGAATTGATGGTTGACCCAACCAAGATTGTAGTTATCATCAGTTTAGCAGTCCCCACCACTGAGAAAAAATTGCGCACCATCTTGGGACACACTAGATACTATAGGAAGTTTATTTAAGGGTACGCTCTGATCACTGCGCCAATGGAGAAGCTGTTGAAGAAGGATGTATCCTTTTTCTGGGATAAGGAATGCCAGAAGAGCTTTGAGCTACTAAATGAAAAGATGGTCACTGCACTTATTCTCATATTTCTGGATTGGGCAAAGATCTTTCATGTACATGTGGGTGCATCAGGGATAACCCTAGGAGGTGACTTAGCATAGCCTAGAGAAGGAGACATCGATAACCCACTTGAGTTTGCTAGCAGAAAAATTTCTACCATAGAACGTAACTATTCTACAACTGAGCGAGAAGGGTTGGCCATGGTGTATGCCCTACAAAAATATAGGCACTATCTATTGGGAGGACACATCAAGATGTTCACTAATCATTCAACTTTAAAATACCTGGTCAATAAGCTTGTGTTTGGGGGGAAGAATTGTAGATGGTTACTGCTATTCCAGGAGTATGATTTTGAAATAATTATGAAGCCTGGGTGACTGAATTCTGGACTTGACCAATTGTCTTGGATTGAGAGTCAAGAAGAGCCAACTAATATAGAAGAAGGGTTACCTGACGCACATATTTTTTATATCAAGGTGGTTGACGAGAAATTTTTAGACATCATTCATTTCTTAACCACGGGCATGGCACATGCAGACTATTCAATACAACAGAAAAGGGATTTGGTAGCCCATGTAGCTGATTTCACCATAATTGCTGGACAATTATACAAGCTGGGGGCAGATGAGGTGTTGCATAGGTATGTATTAGAACATGAAAGACAAGCTATCCTAGTTGATGCCCATGGAGGGGTGGCAGGAGGTCACTATGCAAGAAAAGAAACTGCTGGGAAGGTGTTAAGGGCTGGGTTTTGGTGGCCCACATTGCATAGCGATGCCCATACATACTACCGAGCTTGTGATGCTTGCCAACAAAAAGGGAAACCTTTGCATAGGGATGAGATTCCCCTGCAACCACAGATAGCTTTACAGTAGTTTGACAAATGGGCCATAGAATTTGTAGCATTAGGGGAATTTTGAGGTATAAAATGGGCCTCCTAAGAAAAATATACAATAAAAATAAAATTTATAAGAATCAGTAGGATTCAAGATGATGATGTCAACAATGGGGGGTGATTCACCATTTTTTAAGTAAAATGGTAAAAATATTAAAAAATCATAAAATCATAAAATAATAAAACTCATTTTTCAGCTCATATTTTCAACTTATCTCCCAAAGGTTTTACTCAAATTTTGAGTGGGAGTACTTTATGGATGAAAAATTTAATTCCTCATCCAAGGAGTACCCATGCTGCATACTTTTGGTGGACCCTGCTACATGAAAAATGAGAAATACATGAAAAAATGTGATTGCAATCACATTTTTCTTGTATTTCTCATTTTTTGTGTAGCAAGAATCATCAAAAGTATGCAACATGGGTACTGCTTCGATGAGGAATTAAATTTTGCATCCAACGAGTACTCCCGCTAGAAATTTGAGTAAAAACTTTGGGAGATATGCTGAAAATACAAGTTGAAAAAGTAGTTTTTTTCTTTTTTCCCTCTAAAATTTGATGATGTAATCAAATATTATTTTATTATTTCCACTATTATTTTATAATTTCCTTAGGAAGCCCATTTTAGAGCTCAAAATTCCCCTAATGGACCCATCAATCCTCCAGGAATGAAAATGTGTGCATGTTGCATTATTACTGCAACTTATTATGTGACCAGATGGGCGGAAGCAAAGGCTCTGAAGGATTGTACTGCAGATACCATTTCACACTTCATATTTGAGCATATTTTAACCAGGTTTGGCTGCCAAAATATCCTAATGTGGGATAGAGGTACAAATGTTTTTAATGAAACTATTGAAGCGTTGACTAAATAATTCTAGATTCACCATGCAAAGAGTACCCCATATCACCCACAGGCGAATGGGGCAGTAGAGGCATACAATAAAATTTTGGAACATGTGCTAAATAAGTTCTATAATGTTGATCGAAGTGATTGGGACATGCACATCCCGTTAGTGCTCTGGGCCTATAGGACCATGTGCAAGAAACTGACTGGAAAAAATCCTTTCAGGATGGTCTATGGGAAGGAGGCCATCATGCCCATTGAATGTATTGTCCCCAGCCCGCGCATTACCACTTTTAAAAACATGGAAGAGCTTGGAATCATGGAGGAACACTTGGTGCAACTAGTTTCCTTGGAATAGGATCGATTCATTGCTAATTTTAACCATCAGGTTTAGAAGGCTCGAGAAAAAGCTTGGCATGATTGACATATCTGGCATAAGGTATTCAAGGAAGACAAATTGGTGTTGCTTTATGACATATAGTTTGTGCACTACGTAGGGAAATTCCGTAAGAACTAGTTGGAACCATACATAGTGAAAGAAATTACAGATGGTGGTGTGGTCAGGTTGGCTACGCTATGCAGTAACTACCTACCTGGGTACGTTAATGGAAGGTGTTTGAAACCTTATAGAGATAACTCGGTGCCTTCCAAATGACTGTATGGCTAGAGTAGTTGTATAAGGACTATTGTGCGCACAAGGAAGGAAAATATAAGGTGGGTCTGTCGAGCGCGCGGGGGTAGTGCGCAGGTTAGGAGGCTCAGAAAGTTGCGACGAAGGTGCAGGGGTAGTGTGCAACTATAAAAAATAGTTGTTGTAATAGTAAAACTAGGTGAAAAGGAGATTTTACCATTGAAAGGAGCACGTATTTGGAAATTAATGCGGCAATATGGGAGGATTTTTTACCCTTTCCTTGATGGTAAGTTTCCTTTAAGGCTAAGACAACGATTTTTACTCATAGGAGGCTATAAAAAGAGGGGTGCAAGTCATAATAAATTCCTTTTCTTTCCGAAATTCTCACGACTTTCATTTTATTGTGAACTCTGTGTGTTGTGTGCATTTTCCATCTGTATGTATGGGTGAGCTACCCTCTCTGAGCAGCAACCCTGAGTTTATCTTTCGTGCAAGGATGACTGTTTATAACCTCGCCGAGTCATCGCCTGTTACGACCTCTATGGAATTTTCCTCTAAAGATGTGTTTGAGATAACCCCTAATGTGGAAGAGGTTGTGTCTACAGTGGCCAAGGAAAAGGGAAAGGGGAAGGAAAAGGGGAAGGAGAAGGGGAAGGAGAATGGAAAGGAGAAAGGAAAGGAGAAAGCCATGAAGTGGGTTGCGGTGAAGCTACTCACATCACCTTGGATTGTGCACTCCCTTCGGCAGGTGCCTCAAGCACGCTTGCCCAATCCTTTGAAGCACCCCATGAAAGCCCAGGAGGAAGCTCTGCTGGTGACCCCACTCTCCTGGCTGCCTGTATATGTTAAGCCAAGAAAAACTATGGTGCGCACCCATAAGAATGTCGCGTTTGTCCGAGAATATCTGCAAATTCCATTGGTGCCATAGGAGGTCCCTTTGATTGGTGACATGTTTGGGAGCCTTCCCACCATTAAGTTTGATGTTCATGCCTTCTCCACCTTCTCAGATCTGGGCCCGAAATTGTATATTGAAAGGGTGTTGTACGACGACGTGTCGAAGGTGGAACCAATTCCATGGGCACATGGATTGGAGGCCTCAGGGGTACTGAATTTGCAGTGCCTCCCTCACTTTGGGTGCTATCCCATCACCAAACTGGTTATGTGCTAGCTGCTAGCACTGATCCATGATGGGTGCTTGTGGATCCAAGGTCACATCCCAATCGACGCTGGGTTGATTCAAAGAATCATCGGCCTCCCCATGAAAGGGCCTCATCCCATGAAGGGTTCAGCAAGAAATATGAATAGAAGGTCGCTGATGAAGTGCAGGAGAAATATAAGGTCAATCGCAACAGGAGGGGGTTCCTTGTAGAAACTATAGCTTACCCAAGAGTGCACATGGTTACTTTAATGCTTGCCTACAAAATGATGCGCAAGTGTCAGGCATCGGTCGTCCTTGCCTATGTGATTCAACTAGCTGGGTGGTGAGAGAAAGGCATCTTCTACAACTGGTCGTAGTATCTTTGCAAAGAAATTTTATACAATGTGGACGAGGCACAGGACCAAGGAAAATAATTTTTCTATTCCTGGTTTTTGAAGTTGATTGCCATGATTGCATGGGAGACACCCGATGATGCGGTGCTTCCTGAGCTTGCCCTGGATGTTTGTGAAGGCACGTGGTATGATAACCTTTGGGATTTGAAGGATCCCAAATGCATTGAAGAGAACAAGGTGTTCTGGGTATTTTTCGATCGAGCGCTGGTAGCAGCAATTCATTCCAGGTTGCGCTTGTCACCAGCGATCTATGAAAAATACAATGGCATCGCTGAGTTCCACGTCACCATGAACAATGTCAAAATCATGGCTTGCAAGGTTCAAGAATGGTACAACATTCCATATATGGCCATAGAAACATAGATCGATCAACGCATCGTGACTTGGTCACCGACATGGAAGCTTGGCTTTAAGTCATCTGTCCCTGTCACCGCAGGCACCTCGAGGAAGGATGCAACCCCAAAAGATATTGTCCCACCTAGTACAACAAAAGAGACCAAGGTGTGCTCCACGGAGAAGACAAAGACCAAGGAGACCCCCAAGGATGCCACCAAGAGGATGGAGCATGACCCTCAGCAGGACGCAGAGGTCAAAGGACTTGGTGGGGAGGGCACAGACTCCCCATGTGGGACAAAGCACACAGGAGAGCCTTTAAAAGGGTAGCAGAAGAAGCACAGTGCCAATAATCCCGACAGAGCAGCGGAGGTCACTTTAACAGAAGAATACTTGGAGAAGATCATGGATTATATCACTATTGCTTCCGAAGATCGATGGGATACCCTCAAAGATTAGAAAAAGACCGTGGTGGAAGCCTTGCAGTCTGGGCTACATGCCTTTCAGTTAAAAGTAGATATGCTTCAGGCGAGCGTGAACCAGGTGACGCAGAATCAAGCAAGCCAGCCAGCCACAATTACAACCTTGGCTACAGTAAGAGAGAGTAGGATCTGCCCCCTCCCAGGTGTGGCTTTCACTGTAGTACCTATGATCCTGTACGGAAAATTCTGCGCTTGTTTTGCGGTCGATCTAGATGTGGCGAGACGGAAAAATGAGAAGCTGAACAACCTCTATTTATTCATCTTTGGTGAGCTCCAAGACAGAGAAATGTAGGCGCAGCAGCAACTAAATGAGGTCGAGAAAACCATTGTGACGAAAGCTATTGAAACTACCCAAGCTCATGCATCCCACATCGCGGCAGTTGCAAAAAAGGCTGCGTTAGAGCATATGATATAAAAAATCTATGAGGATATGCTCGAAGTGATTCCTGCCTCTGCTGCGCCATAGGCCCAAGTTAAATTCTTGGTAGTTGCTTTGAAAGAATCCCAGACTGAAGTGCAGGCTATTAAAGAAGATCTAGAGAAAAAAATAGCTGCACTACAAGCCAAACTGCAGCCCGAGACCCCCCCCCCCCGAGGTGCACACCGAGCGAGCTGCTCTAGTCAAGGAAGCTACTAGAAACATTACAACATAGATCACTAAGGGTGGAAAATTTTTAGACACGGCCATGGGTTTGTGGTCCACGGTGCAACATGATCCCCTCCTTTTCCAATTCAATCAGGAGCTGCACCAGAAGGAGCAATATTTTGAGCAAATGGAAGCTACCATGCCCACCTTCGTCGCAGCACACCACCTAGCGCATCTTCGAACTAGCCATGTGCTCAGATATGAAACTGAGGAGCTCCATCACAAGAAGCAGGTCCTCAATGACCACCTATAGCCATGGGTTGATGAAGCTCTCAAGCTTTCGCAGGATATAGATATGGCAGTGAAGAAATTGAACCAAACCCTAGAGAGCATTATTGCAGCTACTGAGGGACAAAATTCACAAAATTTGGTCGAAATTGCGCAGAACGTAGCCACGTAGAGTGAAGGCATCTTTCCCCCTTTTGCCGTTGCTGTTGAACAACTCCAAGAGAATATGAAGACCCCACTACCACTGTGACTTGAGACGAGTTAGAAGATTGTGTTGGGGGCCCGTTGGAGTGGGGTCCCCTAACCACATTTTTGGTATAGATTTGGTAATATTTTGTACTAATTAGTCTTGCATAGGGGCTTTGGGGTGGGTCAAAGCCTCTAATGAATTGTAATGGGTCAAAGGGTTGACCAAGAGTCCGCAAACCACAGTTTGTGGACCATAGAGTATCGCAGGCTAACATGATATAAATAGATGAATCGAGTTTGGAGGTAGGCTAATTTTTTTATCTGATTAAGCTTGGGTACAAATCTATAGATATTTTGTGTGGATTTTTTGGGTAAGGGCTCCTGCTGGCTGTGTGCGCGGAGAACCTGAGTCCTGCTGTGTGCGGACCTCATTAGCTGTGTGCGCGAGCTGGTAAATAGAGTCTGTAAGTTGGATCTGGATATTAATGAGTGAGAATACTATTTTTGGATAGTTGATTACTTCTGTGTTATGATTATTGGCTGCGCTCTATGTTATTTCTAAAGTTATATCTGCTCGTTAAATATTTATGATTTACTGATGCGCACATGGATGTGATATTGTAAAAGGGAATGAATGCATATATCTGGTTAGGATTAGTCATCTTGCTTTTGTTAACATGTTATCTAATGATTTATAAGCTTCACTTAAGTTATTCCACCGATATGCTATCAAGGTTATTCTGTGTTAGGGTTTTTCCAGTGCAGGTATGTTAGATCTGAAAGGACCCACTTCAATTAACTTTCTCTCTCTCTAGGTGAGGAAACCTAGTTCTAGCACCCTCCCATAATACTTCAGGTGAGACCTTGATCTGCACAAGCATGCCATTGCTAAAAGGGCCAGTAGTATAGGGGTTTGTTGGTAAGCCTTAAAACTGAATCTGGGTCAAGACCCCTCAAACCAACACCGGTATTGGCTCTTCTGGATCTTAGACAACCATTTGATATCCAAATAGATGCAAGTTATTATGCTATGGGAGCAGTTCTCATGTAGCATGGTAAGCCTATTTCGTTTCATTCTAAAATTTTTAATGGAGTTGTGACTAACTATCCCACCTATGACAAAGAGTTATATGCATTGGTACAAAGTGTAAAGAAATGGAAGCACTATTTGATGGGGAAAGAGACCATTATCCATTCGAACATAAACCATTGCAACACTTACAATCACAGTCAAAGTTGTAGTAATGAAGGCATTTCGTATGGATGGGATTTCTACAAAAAAATTATTTGGTGATCAGGTACAAAAAAGGGATCTACAATAAGGTAGCTGATATTCTCTATAGGCCTATTGTAAATTCATCTATTATACTCAAGCACAATTCAATTATGCATGAAAGTTACATTGATAAATATGCATATGATAGTGATTTTCAAGTTGTGTATGAAAGCTTGAGTCAAGGAAACCAAAATGAAGAGTTAGATGATCATGTGCATAAAAATTTGTTGTATCACTTGGGAAAGTTATGTATACCATAGGGAGAAACAAACAATATCATAATGGAGGCACACACATCATTGATTTCTGGACATTTCAGTGTAGGCAAGACAATAGCGAATATCCAAAGGCATTGTTATTGGCCACACATGATTGATAGTGTATCTTGTTTTATTAGAGGATGTTCTTTATGTGAAATAAGTAAGCTTAGTAATAGAAAACTTGGATTTTACACTCCACTTATGGTTACCTCACATCCTTGGGAGAGTATCTCAATGGATTTTGTAGGTGGTATTCCTATGACAGGGAAAGGTCATGACTACTTGTATGTTGTGGTAGATAAACTCAACAAAGTGTGTCTTTTGATGCCATGTAAGAAAAAAAATACAACTGAACAAACCACTAATATTTTATTTCAAAATTTATGGATTCATTTTGGTCTTCCTACTTCTATTGTAAGTGATCGGGATTCTCGTTTTGTCGGGAATTTTTGGTCAAAATTATGGGACTTGATGGACACAAAGTTGAAGAAGAGTACAACATTTCATCTGCAAAAATATGGTCAGACCGAGGTGGTAAACATGACAGTCATTCATCTTCTTAGAGGTTATTGTAGCAATCATCCCAAGTTGTGGGATGAATAGTTGCATTACATTCAACATGCATACAAGAGGGAAAATAATTCTTCCACAAACACATCGCCATTTGAGGGATGTTATGGTTACTTGTCAAGATCGCCTTTGGATTTCATCTTTGAGAAATATGTCGCTATAGATGGTCGTAGTGACATAGATAAGGCAAGGAATTTCATTGAGAAAATTTAGTTAATACATCACATAGTGCAAGAGCAACTTGAAAAGAGTCAAAGCAACTACAAGGCAAGGCATGAAAAACACCGTGTTGATCACAAATTGTAGGATGGAGATGAAGTCTGGTTGTGTATCATCAAAGAAATATTGCAAGGGGAAGGTAAAAAGCTCAAGCTAATCCGTTATGGTCCATTTAAAATTTTGGAAAATATTGGTATTAATGCATTTAAGCTATATTTGCCTCTTTATATGCAAATATGTTCTATCGTTAATGTTGAGAATTTGAGATTGCTTGAGACTCCTTTGATTAATGATCAAGGAGAGCATGTTCAGCTGCCATCAATAGATGATTTCTCACTAGAATATCTTGGTGAACTTTAGCAAGATCTCATACTTGACAAAATAATCAGAACTTCAAGAAGAGGGAATGTTGAATACCTTAGAGTGGGACTCAAGGGACAAAATCCTTCAAATGCCAAATGGATGGAGACTGAAAGGGTGAGGGATTTGTACCCTCACCTGCTGAATAATTGATAGTATCTTTTGGGGTCCAAAAGGCTTCTAGTGGGGAGGAACGATCAGAAGCTCAGTATTTAGCTAAACAATGAAAGTGCTTAGAAATGCTTCAAACTAGAGCGGCCAGATAGAGATCATCACCAGGATTCCAATGCAACTCGTTTCATCAAAATCCAAGTTCATATGAGTAAGTTATGCTCTACTGTTAGTTTTCCCAAACAGGTAAAAATTGTGCAGAATAGTGACATAATGATTACTTCAGTCCAGTTAACACCTCAAGAATATTCAGGGAATATTGTCTAGTTTTTGGCCAGTGACACTGTGACAAGTGTCCTCACCAGATTCATCAATGTTTCTCATTAGGGGAATTTTGAGGTCTAAAATGGGACTCCTAAGGAAATTATAAAGTAATAGTGGAAATAATAAAATAAGAATTGATTACATCATTAAATTTTAGAGAGAAAAAAGAAAAAACTACTTTTCCAACTCATATTTTGAACTTATCTCCCTAAGATTTTACTCAAATTTCGAGCAGGAATACTCGTTGGATGGAAAATTTAATTTCCCATCTGAGTACCCATGTTGCATAATTTTGATGGACCCTACCACACAAAAAATCAGAAAGAAATGAAAAGTGTGATTGGAATGATGTTTTTTCATGTATTTCTCATTTTTTGTGTAGCACAGTCCATCAAAAGTATGCAACATGGGTACTCCTTGGATGAGGAATTAAATTTTTCATCCAACGAGTACTCTTGCTTGAAATTTTAGTAAACCCTTAGGGAGATAAGTTGAAAATATGAGTTGAGAAAATAGTTTTATTATTTTATTATTTTTTAATATTTTTACTTTTTTACTCCAAAAATGGTGAAGCATCCCCCACGTTTGACATCATCATTTTGAATCCTATTGGTTCTCATAAAGTTTATTTTTGTTGTAAATTTTACTTAGGAGGCCCATTTGAGACCTCAAAATTCCCCTAATGTGGGGAAGTTGAATTTTTCTCCTACTCCTAAGTTGGAATTATCTATGGTGGATTTTCTTAGGCCAATGGGGAAGGGCCATGTGGCGCACACGGAGGCTGCCACATGCCCCCCCCCCCTGCCATGGCAAGGTGGTTTGCATATTGATTTTTATGCAAGGGTGAATATATGTTTTATTACAAAATTCAGAGCCATAACATGGGGGGCGCATATATTATTACAAACCTTATTCTAAAGTTTGAACCATACAATGGGTGCAATACATATTATTCACAACATATTTATAATCCAAAGTTTATAACTTTGGATATGGGTTATGACATGGCGTTCAAATTTTTTTTTATGGCGGAGTTGGGGTTGAACCCACGACCACCTGTACGCAACGTCCACGCCTTACCACTATACCAACCACTGCAGAGTTTGGGGGTCTGGAGGGGACCAGCCCCCTCCCACATGACCGCACGTTGAAGACCAGGAGCTAACACAAAAATACGACAAAGAATTTAAAATGTAATTAAGCCAAGTTTAGTTACCATAATCTGTGGTTATGTGGTGCTAATCCAAGATTTGCACATAAGTGAGGGTTAGCGCTAAATTCACTTTAACCCCACTTAACACATACTTATCTTAACCTTAATTTCACGCTTATCTTAGTAATACTTTTTGGTGGACCTGCCAGATTCGACAGAATCTCCACATTTAGTAGAGTTATCTGGTAGACTTCCAGAAATAGTGGAGAAAAACTACGAAAATTTGGTTTTTCCATAACTGAGGCAATTTTTGACCAATTTTGACTCAGGAAAAGTCATTCTTGGTATATTTTGATGTTTTGGAGCCATTGGAGTTGGTTTCAAAGGAAACGGGAGACTGTAAACATAAATTTTTCACAATTGAAGCTAATACAAAGGCCCACACTATGAATCTAGACCAAGGAGATGTAGCCCAAGAGAGGTGAAATCCTTCATCAAAAAATTGTGTATTTGTCTTTGTTATTTGTGCTTGCTTTGTTTTATTATGTTTTTGTTCAACATTGAGTTTCCATGCTTTCAAGTTCATGAAATACACTTAATCTCATCAAGTTTAATGAATTGTCACTCATGAGCACATTTATAAAGCTTTGTATGATAAGCAAACCAAAGCACTTTCATGTTAATTCTGAAATTGATATTAGCATAGCATTAACTAACAATCAATTTAAGATCATATATGAAACTAGCCTAGATCCATCTTAATTTCGTATCTATCAAGATCTAAGAGGGATCAAATCTCTCAAGGTGGAAACCTTTTCTTTGCATTGAAAAATAATATTTTCATCTTGAGATATTTGATGCCTCCCGACTCTTTATAGATATAAAGTTAAAAAATAACATATTTCTCAATATAATAATTAAAAATTAAAAACAATTGATAATAAAAATAATGTATATTTTTATAAAGTCATAATAAAAATTAGTGTATTTATATTTGCAATTATTTTGATTTTTATAAAATATGCATAAATAAATTTTAAGACTGGATCCATAATAAAACAAAATGGAATTGTTTTTAGTGCGACTTTTTGGACTTTGCAGTGTTGGAATCAGGCAGAAAAATTACAGGTGAAATCTTGATTTCTGTAATTTAAATTTGTTTTTTACTGTATGTATGGATTCAACACCCTGGAAAACCCCTAGAGCACTTCAATTTTTTAGGGGTTACCCATCAAGCATGCAATTTCAATAAATTCTTGTCGGATTTTAGAGAAATTACATCCGAAAAATCCACCAGAAAAACAAACAATATTATTATGTACTTATTTCTTATATCAAATCTATTACATAAAATATAAGTAAAATAATAATAATACTATAGATTAAATTATTATGATTTTTAATTGATTTTATTTTCAAAATATTCAAATTATCTTAAACAAAATTTCAAAAGAAATATGTTAATTCTTATTTAATTTTGATATTCTTTTAAAAAAAATAAAAATCTTATTAGATATAGAAAAAGGTGGTGATAAGATGTTACATAAATTTAATAGATGATAAAATCTCTCATGAAATTATAAACTAACCAACAAAAAAATATATATTATAAATAAATTATTTATTATTTATTATTAAAATATTAATAAATTATAATTACTATTTTTTTATTTTATCATTTAAATAAATATTAAAAATGTACTATGATTTTACATTATAGTAAATTAAAAAATTAAAGTCTTAACAAAATTATAATTATTATATCATTTTTACGCTATCAAAATGTAATATGATGTATACTGCTAAATTATATATATATAATATGATCGTTTATGGCTAAATTTTTTAATATATATATATATATATATATATATATATATATATATATATATATATATATATTAATTATAATTATTATATTATTATCAAGTTTTCTTTAGCGTGATTTTTTAAAGGCTTTTCTACTAGATTTTTCTGGTCTACTTTCTCTAAAATCCAGTAGGAATTCATTGAAAATAGAAGTTTGATGGTAACCTTGCACAAACAAGGTGCCCTAGGGGTTTTTTAGGGTGTTGAATCCATATATACAGTAAAAAAATAGTTCAAATAGCAAAAATCAAGATTCAACCTCAATTGTTTTCGCTGCAGTCTGGCACCAGAAACTCCAAAAAGTCACAATAAAGACAACTCCTATTTTCATACCGTTTTGAGAATATCAAAATATAACATAATGATATATTGCTAAATTAAAAAAAAAAAAGATTGTTAAGTAAAGTATTAATGAATAATAATATAAAAGGAAATATTATGCATAACTTATAAAAAAGGAAAAAGGTATTGTACTGCATAGATTACGAAAAAGGAAAATGTTGGGACAATTATATATATGCATATATATATATATATATATATATATATATATATATATATATATATATAATTTTAAAAGTGATAAGTGAAATAAAATTGTGAATAAAAAACAATTTATTTAATAAATTTATTTTTATTTTTAAAAATAATTTATATTAAATTTAAAATTGAAAAGATAATAATTTTTAATATTATTACTATATAAAATAAATTTCATTTATTATAATTATTATAAGATTAATTATTTCAAATATAAGAATTAATTTTTTAATAATATATAATTAAAAAATATATATATATTAAATCAAAATTTTAAAAAATTTCATTTTAATTGTTGTTTTAAAATAAATATAATATATTTTTTAATTTGAATTTTGTACAAATTTTATAATATACAAAATTTTAATAATTACAAAATATAATATTTACCAGTATAATAATTATAAAATATTTGAATTTATGTTTTTGTGATCTATATTATAAATGTTGCGAGATATTTCCCTAAAATACATAAAAGAATTTTTAGTCCAAGCATTTCGAATTATCTATTCTGGTTCATCTTCAGGATAAGATGAAGAACTAGATTATGGCATTAGATTAAATAGAGGAAAAGGGATGTTTTCTAGCCATTAGTATATAACAACTAGTTTTGTGTAAAACATTATCATTAATTAATAAACATTTTTTTAATTAAAAAAATGTAATGGATGGAAATTCCCCTGATGCGGGACTAAGGTCCATGAGAGGCAAGAGTGGTGCCACGAACGCTGGCCCACCTGGACATCGAGCATGTGTGAGGGGCATACGAGAGGTCACGTGGGGGCAGGCATGACAAAGGAGGACATTATAAGCGGGGGAAGGACGATGGCAACGATTAGTGGAGTGCAGCACCAGAAAACGAAGGTGGAGGAAATGTGACCGCGGGATCCTGAGGGAGGGAGGTACCATATTTTTCCCACTCCGCTCGAGTGTGGAGTTATTGGCATCAGAAGGTGTAGGGAAGAAGGTAAATAAGAGTGGGGATCTTGGGACAAGTTTATAAGAAGACACAGGGATGAGGTGGAGTTGTCTTAGCTTAGGGCAGTAGGGTGAATGGGCAGAAAGGGGAAGGGATATCAGCAGTGACGCAGATGGTAGTGGTAGCAGTTTATCGACACTCAATCCCAGAGAGGATAATGTCTGGTTGCCTTAGTCAGGCTCACCGATGGGTGGAGCGCGAAGCAGGTAGAGGCAGAGGTGAGGTGTCTAGAGGCAGAGAAGGGGGAGGGGAACAAGTCTCAGCTGGAGATTGGGGGCAGAAGGTTGGATTCAGAGGTGTTGTGCTTCGAAGAGAATGACAAAGAGGATGCTTCCACCATCTCTAAATTGGAGGTGAAATTGGTCAAGGTGCAACCACTTTGGGTGACACGGATCATCCTAGGCCACCTGATACGCGAGCGAAGGAGAATCGGCCATGTTATGGGAGAGAACCTCCACAACATCAGGGAAGGGATAGAAAAAAGTATTGGTAAGCTGCAGGACACCTTGATGATTCCAAGGTAGTTGGACATTCTTCGACCTCACTGTGCAACTCCTTCAGATGATACTGGGGACAAAGAGGAGGAGGAAGTCATGACAATTCAATAGTTGAACAACTTGGGAGGGGAGAAGTAGCACCGAGACTGATCAGGTGCCTTCTTTATGAAATGATAAGCTTACAGTGGCCTTTTAGCCCTGTTGTGTACATATTTCAAAGTCTTAGAAGGTTTAGTTGGTTACAAGTTGAAGCTATGACCCTTCTACCTGTTTTAGGGGTCATTAGACTTGGTATTCCTTCAGTTTCTTGTGATGGGCAGAGATGTTTTGATAATATTGGACACACGGTCTAGTTTCCGGCTAGATGATAGATCTATGGATGTAAATATTTAACCATTTAATAGAAGGAGTCCCATACTTGCTATTAACAAAAGAAGTAATGGATGGAAATTAGTTGTAAATAAAGAATTAATTAATTTTATTAATATTATTATTTTAATCAAAACAAGGTTAGTAATAATAAGGTAAAACTTAATTATTCTAAATAATAAAAATGAAAAATAGTAATAAGAAAATGAAAATAAAAATAAAAATAAATTATAAATAAATAAAAATAATAAGGTAAAATTTAATTATTCTAAACAACACAACTAAAAAAAAGTAATAAGAAAATGAAAATAAATCAACAAAATATTAAGGTCAAATTTAACTATTCCAAACAATAAAACTAAAAAAATAGTAATAAATAAAAGGAAAAAATAAAATAAATAAAATAAAAATATTTATTAAGATAATGAATTAACTCAATTTTATTATTTAAAAAAGAATAATAATAATACTAAATAAATAAGAAATAAAAGAATAGGAGAAATTTTAAATAATAATAATAATAATATTATTATTATTATCAATATAAATAAATAATTATTATAAAAACTTAGGAATAAAAAGTAAGGATCGAGGACCTG
Organism: Pinus albicaulis; assembly: GCA_034641835.2. Taxonomy (NCBI): domain Eukaryota; kingdom Viridiplantae; phylum Streptophyta; class Pinopsida; order Pinales; family Pinaceae; genus Pinus; species Pinus albicaulis. The sequence goes on from CM076575.1 coordinate 943,086,868, forward strand.
TTAATACTCAAATCATCATCTTTGTTCAGATTGATAAGCTTCCTTTCAATATACAAGGCCTCCATAAACTAACGGTGATGAAAATAATCAATCCTTGCAATGATGGCCGCCTCTTCCATGAAAATGTGATTTTTTTCTTTTCTGCATGTTCTTCCAAAGTAGAGGAACGGGACCTTCCATGTTTGATGTCAATTGCGTGCTCATGAATCCTCTTATTAGTTGAGCATCCACTTTCACCAATGTAAGGAGTCCCATAGGAGCAAGGGATGACATAAACGCCTTTCCCATATTTAGGGTTCATAGGGTCCACTGATCTTAGGGAGCTTCTGATAGTGTTTAGGGCCTAAATTTCGAAGGAACCTTATACTTCTTTAGGATTTTAGCAATATTGTATGTAGTCCTTGGATAAATGGAAGATGCACCCCTGAAAGTTGATCTTCAAGATCTTTTTTAATCCTAGAACCTTGTTCACCCTTAAGGAAGGCTCTAAGAAATTGGTGCTTACTATACGCATTCTTATTAAAAACGCTAAGGAGATGGGGTTTTTCATCATTGCGGTGGTTTTCATCAGAAACTAGAAATTCCCGAGTGGCTAAGGTATTGAGAACACCTATCTTTTGAGTGAGGAAATGATGCAAATTCACATGAAGATATCGTTCGGTGTGAATTTTATTTCGAAAAACCTGGTGGTAGAAAGAACCATCATATCTCTTTCAAATAAGAAAATTGAGGAAAGGAATGTTGCCATCGATTTCACATTCCATAGTAAACTTTATGGAAATAGATTGATTATTAAGATGATGGAAAAAAAGCTGCAAATTATCCCGACGATGAGACGAGATGACGCAAGTTTCATTCACAAACCTTTTCCAAAGCTTAGGATGGAATAGAGTTGAGGAAAAGGCCTTAGATTCAAATTCCTCCATAAATATATTAGCCACTACTTGGAAAGGGGGGGAACCCCTAGAAACACAACAATTTTTTTCATAAAATTCACCTTCAAAAATGAAGAAAGTAGATGTAAGTCAAATTTCAACCAAATAAGTTGTATATAGATCCATAATGTGCTTGATGACTTCGATGTCCTCATTAATGGGGATATTAATGTACAAGGAGAGCACATTTAAACTCACCAAATTATCACCAGGATCCATTCTTATACCCTTTAATTCGTTGAAAAAATAAGACAAATCTTTGACAAAGGATTAAGACAGGCCAACAAGAGGTTTTTGCTTATTAGCTAAAAACTTAGCAAGAAGATAGGTCGACCCTCCAATGGTGTTCACAATGGGATGCAGAGGATGCCATTCCTTATGAATCTTTGGAAGACCATAAATCCTAGGAGTGACAGGGGCTACTTTTAATCAAGTTATGTCTAAGGGAGCTAATAGTGCTACTATATTTTGTGGTTAGAGGAAATATTTTAGAAATCTTCTTTATGGGATTCTTATTAATTTTTCTATAGCTCTTGTTGTTAGAAAGGTGATATAACATTTTTATCCGATAATATTCTTTATCCAAGATACCAGAAGTTCCCCCTTTGTGAGCTTTAAGAACAACAATGTCCTTCTTATTATTCAAATATTTGACAGTCTCAAACTCAGGTTTGCTAATGTTTTTCTTGGGCGCTTAGCCTTTCTTAGGACAACCACACAGTCATGTCTATTGATATCCTTAGAAGAACCTAGTAAGTCCCATATCCCGAATTCAATGTCATAGATAATCTCTTCCACTCAAATTTTTCTAGGATCAAGGGAAAAATTTAGACCATTCTCTAAAAGACTATAAATGAGAGGATCAAAAGAAAAATGAGAAAGATTAACAACTCTATTATTAAAAGGGGTGAAAGAGATTAAATTTTTTATTTTTAATATTGTTGTTAGAATCAATAGAAAAGATATTATTATTACTACTATTATTATTATTATTATTATTATTATTATTAAAGAGATGATGATGATGATGATGATGATTTTCTTTGGAGAAATTGGTAATAATAATAATAATAATAATAATAATAATAACTCTTATTATGGTCAACCATGGTCCAACGTCGCATTGTGGCAAGGATTGACTCAATATGAAAATCAACCATGGTCAACCATGTTTATTTTAGTATTTCAAATAAATTTATCTTCGGGTTTATATATCTGAGGCTTATAATATTAGTCCCTTGGATTTAATATTATTCCCATAGGTTCATAATCCCTTGGTGTTTTAATATTAATCCCTTGGGTTTATAATATCAATCCATATTAATCCCTTGCCTTTATAGTACCAACCATGGTCAATCATAGCCAATCATGGTCAACCATGGTCAAATGTCGCATTGTGACAAAGATTGTCTCAATATGAAAATCAACCATGTTTAGCATGGTCCAATGTCGAATTGTGATAAAGACCATCTCGATATGAAAATCAATCATTGTCAAGCATGGTGAGCTTTGGTCCAATGACACATTGTAACAAGGATTGTCCCAATATGGAAATCAACCATGGTCAACCATGTTTATTTTCGGGCTTATAATATTTATCCCTTGGGTTTATTACTACCTTTGGGTTTATAATATCAATCGCTTGGGTTTATTAATCTAAGGGCTCATATTCCTAGGGTATAATATTTTTCATAGGGTTTATAATATTAATCTTTTTGTTTAATATAAATCCATTGGGTTTATAATCATGGTCAACCATGGTCCAACGTCAGATTGTGACAAATATTTTCTCAACATGAAAATCAACCATGGTCCAACGTTGCATTTTTACAAAGGTTATCTCCATCTGAAAATCGTTCATGGTCAACCATGGTCTAACGTTGCATTGTAACAAAGACTCTCAATATGAAAACCAACCACCATCAGCCATGATTTTTTTAGTGTTTATAATATTCACCTTAGGGTTTATGTACCTTGAGTTTATATTATTGATGTCTTGGGTTTAATATTTCTTCCTTAGGTTTATAATCCCTTTGATTTTTAGTATAAATCCTTTGGGTTTATTATTTTCTTAGATTTATAATATCAATGCATTGGGTTTATTTATCTAAGGGTTTATATTGGTAGAATATATTGTTATTCATAAGATTTTAATTAACAATATTTAATTATTATTATATAATTAACAATATTATTAATAAAAAAATTAGCAATATTATTATTAAATAATTAATAATAATTAATTATTTAATTAATAATAAATTTAAAAAATAAGAAATTAATTATTATTAACATTTTTTTAATTAATAATGTTATTAAATTTAATTAACAATAAAAATATTATTAATATTATTATTTTTGTTAGTTTAGATTAATCCTATTCACCCACAGGTTTCGAACCGGTAACCTTGTAAACACAATGCCTTAACAATGCACCCCATTATCGACTACTCTACATCAGGTCGCCTAAAATAATATTATTAATTAATAATACTAATAATATTTATTAATAATAATAATCATAATAAAGAATTATATCAACCACATTTATTAATGTGATCGTGAGTGTTGCAAACTAAACTAATCAAACTAAAAAAATTGTCTTTGTTTCAAAAAAAAATTAAAGATAAAAAATAAATTGAATACCATAAAAATCCCAAATACTTTCAAAAATAAATAAATAAATAAAAATACTAGACCAAAATCTTCATCGTTAACAATTTCATTTTTTATTTTTGGAGTATATGGATCCCGGGGTTTTCCAGAGCTGTGCCACTGCAACGCCGTCAACATCAATGTAATTAAATGCGTATAATATTACAAAGTAAGCAAATTTCCAACAATAATATTACAATGAGTCACCAAAATTTGATGGCTGCGTAATGAACAAATTTTTGTTTTCCTTAGTTCATGGATCTTGCAGTTTTTCAACATCCACGCCTTTGAATTTAAGAATGTCACTGCAATGCAGCAAGCATCCATCAAATCAAGATCATTATATCTCTGTTGAATGATAATGTACAAAATACAACAACTCAGGTTGAATGATAATATACGAAATACAACAACTCATGTTGAAGGCTCTGACGAAGGATCGTCCTGCTATTACTAGGCACTAGCTTCTTACAGGGTTATCAATATTTTCGTATAGGGCTATCAATCTTGCAAGCATAATCCATTGCATGCAAGAGACTGGAGGTGGCAGCGAAGGCGAACTAAATCTCTTCACCCAGGATATAGCTCGACTCTGTCCGGGTATGTTTTTACGATTATCTCAGCTCTTATGATGTTATGTGCAGAAGATTTGGTCTGTAGTTATGATGGTAGTTTAGATCTTATGCTGATTGTCAAGTGGCTGGAACCTGAATTGAATCCGGTCCCTCCATGTTTCCGAGACCCTTGTATTTCATCTGCACCCGATACAAGCTGTGTTCGATTGCATGAGAGTAAAACCCCCAATTCTATGTGTTATCAGTGCGTTAGCCAGGAGAATATAGGGAGTCATTTCCCCAACAGCAATCCCCCTGCTTCTAATTCTAGTAGTATCTATGGAAATATGAGGAGTCATACCACTAATAGTAGGATAGAATTCCTCAGCCAGGGTTTTTGCCGCATCTATTTACCTGTAGGGAAACCATGTCATGCAATGTTATTTCTCTGTTTGGGCTTGGCAAATCCAAATTACGGGGGTGTTAATGTTTATAATACGGTGGGGAAGATAGGCAGGTTATGGTCAGTTGGTAGTCTTCCTGAGTAGCGCTTGCGCTTGTCTAATGCGTCGGACAGCCAAAACTTGTTTTATCCTCTGGTAAATTTGTAGAGTCAAACCAAAATCTGCGATAGTAACTCTCCTAGTTATCACAGAAAGTGTAAGAATAATAAACTTGTTGATTCTCGACTTCAGCTCCTGTTTCAGTGGTATAATAACGATAAGAGAAAGAGGTGTTCACGCAGATCAGACAATCATACTCTCAAGGGTACCGTAAGGTGCATGCTTTTTTCTAATACTCTTTCTTACTCTGTTCAATTTTGTATGCCAGTGTTTGTTCATAAATCCCACCCAGCAATGGGGAAACGACATCACAGGGCAGTCACTGACAAAGGAAAGCAGCATGCTCAATCTGAACCAGCTCCCAGGAAAAGGGGTCATAAAACTAATTTGGAACATCTAGAAACGCTAGCAGTCAATTATGTCATTGGCAATCCCTCTGAAGTTAGAAATGATATTCGTGGATGGGAAAAGGAAATTCAGTAGGAACCAGAAGATAATGAGACAGAGGCAGAGATCCTCGATTTCATTACTGATCCAGGCCATACACGAGGCAGGCTTACATTGTTTAATCAGACAGTCCATACTTATTGGATTGTAAAATGTTTGATAGCAAAAGCAATACAGAGTAATCATCCAGTTCAAGCAAAGACTGAAGCAAAGCAGCCAGACCTTCACACTCAGGCTCAGCTCTTGGAGATTCAGGACAATCAGCAGCATATAAAGATCACACAATACTAGACTGCAGATAGAGTCAACAGACTAGATGATAAAGTGGGGCGCATGGAGAAAATCCTCCAGAAGATCCTTCAGCAACTCAATCAAGCAGAAATGCCAGGGTCTAATGTCAAAGACCCTGCCCCATTCTCCTCATCTGAGGGCTAGAAGATTTGTCTTGTTAGATTTGACGGTTTTTTGTTAGTTATGAACTTTTAAAGACTGTTATGTTTGTACATATTAAAGTAGTGGAAGAGGTAGTGCAAGAAAATTATAGGCGTAAGAGACAATTTCAGTATTGGGATGCAAATCATGCTTTTAGATGGCCAACATACCTGGTTTGAGGCCAAAGAATGACTTTATAGTTTTGTAACCTGTCTTTTAATATAAATAGAAATGGCAAGGTCCCACTGAATTCACAACAAAAAAAATATTAGCTTTTTATAGGGTTACATATATGTGCTGAGTTATAATTTTATTAATGTATTAAGGCAATACATGTTAGCCATTAAATTTAATGGAATACAAAATCTAAGCCAGTATATTAATTCCACAAATAAATATTGGTTGCACCTCCTATCTCATTCACGCACCATATATTTGAATGTGCATCAAATTATCTGACAACCATACTAAAGGCTGTGACTGGAATTTTAGAACTTTCCGATGAACAAAAGTTTATTTAAAAAAGTCCGGGTATCCTGGTCACGCGCCTTCAAATTTTTTTTTTTCATTGAGAAAAAAACACTGTATTATATAGAAAATATATAAATAGTACATTGTTCAGTACATTACTCTTTTCATATTTAGGGATGTATAATAATCTGATGGTCTTGATAGAGTGTTTTTCTGAACCCACATATAACTAATACAATACATATCATATCATAGAGCTAATAAACATTCTCAGCACAACATTACAAAAACATTAGCTTAATGAATAGGACAGTTCCAACAATATATCTAGTTGACCGCATCCTCAATAATTCTTGGCTGAGTAGCTTCAGAGATTTGTGTTAGATTGAAAGTCATGTGCCCATGCGTATTTTCCGGTAGACTGGCAATTTACCTTCAGTGCAACAGGTTCTCTTGTATCAGATGGCCAATACAACTGCATCAGTCAAAATAAACCTGCATGTTTAAAATTTAAAAAACTGGTTCATATGTGTGGCAGATCCCACAAAAACAGAAAGATCTTAGTGTGGCTTTCAATCGAAACTGGCTCTCTTGTAACTGAATCCAGCTCGCTTGCTGTGAAGTACAGGCTCGCTGTAATCAGAACCGAACAAAAAACAGAGAGAAAGATATTGTATCATTGTATCATTTTGGCTTGCTTGATTATTGAAACTGGCTGGCTAGTTATCATGAGCAGGCTCGCTTGATGGGGAAAAGTGTAAACGGGGAAAAGTGTAAACCCAGTAGACAAAATTGTATTGCAAAAATGGTGATATCTCCAATGGAGCACATATCCTATCACTCAAAGTATTGGGATGTCACTGGTCCATATCTTTTTGTTGTGCTTATACTGAGATACCCGTAGTATACCAAAAACCATGTACAGTTGGCCCTGATATTGTCGCCTTCAATTGAAGAATGCCACCAAAACACAATGTGCATCAATCTCATTAACTCACCAGTAGTGTTCAGAAGATCAAGTGTTCAGATAAAAGTGTTGAAAAGATTCATCTCCACCTGTTGATCCGGTCGTCTGCGTTCAGATGATCAGAACGTTCAGGCGTTCAGATGAAAGTTTTTGAAAAGTTAACAGGCGTTCAGATCAAAGTTTTGAAAAGTTTTCTTCTGAGTCAGCAGGGCGTCTCAATCCCCGCAAGAGCAGCAGGAACTGGTGTTAGGGAAGCAACCGGACTTACCTGACGACTGCAGATGGTTGAAATCGTAAGAACAGTGGTGTAGATTCTTCTCATCATGAGCAGATTGCGCCAACCATCGAAGTTGCCGTTACCCCAAAGTGCCATGGCAGAATCGATTGCAGTGGAGTGTTTGCATGTGAGGCACATGGATTGGAAAGTTGATGGTGATTGTCAAGCAGCACAACAACACGCAATTTCTGCACATGACGCTGTGACAATAAGCACACGGCCCTGACATGGCAAAATTACTGCTGCGGTTTATATACTATTTGTCTCTTGACACAAACCACACATATCTACCTCATTCCAATCGGGTCATTTTGCCGAAAGGTACATCATTGAAAACTTGTAGGAAAAGACCAATGATCCATTCGAGGTATAATAGGTGCGCTTGAAGCAATATAGCGTAAGTGAAATGATCACCATGAGAAATCATATTTAGATACTCCTCTACAAAGAGCTTGTGTAAATAGCGCATTCAGTTCTCGAAAATGAGTTGGTGTTTTTTATTGGTTTTAGTATCCTCGTAAATGGGCTAATGGGCTATGGTTGATGTTCCTTAGGTACAGGTATCTTGATGATGGGAACATATCTTTGTAATAAATTTCAAATCTCTATAGGCTTTGTTAGAAAAGCTTTTCTTTAGATTTTCCTTTAAGAAGTTGCCTTTTACCTAGGATTTTCTAGGTGAGATTTTACCTAAGTGAAACAATAAATAAGGAATGTTCAACCAATCGATCTACAAGCTTTGTATCATTAAAAAAATCTGTATATATCCAAGTTTACATATTTTGATGTTATAAACATATCAATGGTGAAGATTGACTTTAAAAAAAGCAACTAAACCATACAAATAACCTTACATAATTAACCTTACATAATTGACTTCAACCATGACACCAATTCACTAACCATAGAGATACCATGGTAGAACAAACTCTCCACAAACAATAATTCCACTAGAAATAACATTATTAATTCACACAACAAACTTTCCAGGTGGAAATCACTTTGGACAATGTTCGATGGATTCCGGGGTTAATCATTTCCCTGTTCACTCCATTTCTGCTGCACCGGGTAGCATGGTCCGGGTGGCCGATTTTTTCTCTAATCACCTGGACATTTCATATCCTTTCGATCCCGGATCGGATGGACTCCCCGGTCCTAGCTGGAGTTAGTATGGTGGCGGGCCTCCGGATCGTGTTGGGGAGCCGGATCTCCCCCAATCATGGGGTCCAACCTCATTGTTTTTTTTGGATGCTATTTTGTTTTTCAGGGCTGTTTATCAAGCGAGCCTGTTATGCTATGCAGGTGTTTTTGGGATTGTCAGGGCTGCTTTTCCTCTTCGTGTGGATCTGGCTTTACTTTCAAGTGACTTGGTTTCCTTGTCACGTGGGCACGATGTATACAAGCGAGCCTGATTTATTTTATGTTTCTTTCTTTTCAGTTATCTTTACTTCTTTATCAACATGAATATGATGCTGCATATTTTCTCTGCTGGCTCTTTTCATTGTACAGGGATGATCACGTGGATAAGTTTTTATACTATCCGTTATGTTGTTGCCATGAACATCGAATTACTTCTCTTCAGAAGTGTAATTCTGGATGTATTTGGTATATGGGGTTTTCTCGCTGTTTTAAATAACAGTTTGAGAATGTATTCATGATCATGTACTGTCATATATTTTTATTAATATATACAGCGTTTTTTTCTTTCTGAAAAAAAATGTTCGATTTTCAGTAACATTATCCAAATTCATCCTCATTATTTAAAGGATGAAATAACCTCAAAATTTTAAAAGATTATCCACATCTAATACTATGACACATAAATTGGATCAAACCAGATTGAATCTATCAAATTTTTTGTAAAATAGTTATTTCATATTATTGTACTTAGATATTAATAGTTAGTTAATTTCAACTTGATTGTAATGTGTCTTTAAGCAAAAGTTTATTTATTTGATATGCATTAGTATGAATTTCTAATTGTATTCATGATATGTTCATAGAGTTCATATTATCCTCCATATTGTTGATACATTGCATAACACTCTATGGATCCATGATTTTATTTAAAGAACATGAAGGGTCATTCAATCCATTGTGAGCAACTCTCTTGTTTAAAAAAAATCCTTTTGCATTGATAAATTGCCTTAATTAGCCATGTTTGCTAGGTTGTGGACTACAATGTTTTCTTGAACATGGTATAATCAAAGCCCATTTGAGCTCTTGCTCTTATTTTTATCAAATTTCATGCATTTTTGTTCTTCTAGTTTTGTGCATTTTTAGGATGAATGAATACGTTGAGAGCACAACTTTTAGTTAGAAACACTTTTCACTTCACTCAAACATATTCCTATTTCCCAATGATATAATAATTTCCATCAAATACATAAGTATACAATGTGAATATTGTTAGAAACCAGGACACTACTAAGAGGTGGGCGAATTAGTAGTGCCACCAAATTATACAACTATTTCCAAATTAAAATTTTTAATCTATTTGACAACCATTCATGTAAGAAGCATCATAAATCAATCGTGTTTTTTACCAGTCACTAATGGAAGGAGATACAACCCCTAGAATGAAATCTACAATGTGTTGCCCATGTTGATCCATATCAACAAGAATTTCTTGCTTCAAACATAATTTCCGTTACTATTATACCTTAATGACTTCCTTGCATAGATAAACTATTTTTCTGCTATCTTAAACACCTTGCTGCTTACATACCTCAACCACCCCAATCACCAATATCACCATTAAAACACCTTCAATGCCTTTAGTATTGACCTATGATTCACCACTAAATCCCCTTTGATATTCACCTAAAATTTGATGCATTCACACCTTAATGCATCTCTAAGATCACCTTCTTTGCTGATACAATTTTTCTTACAAAGGAATTGGGCTTATATTTTTAGTTTTTAACTTTAGTTATCTTCAATTCATAACTTACACTTAACTGAGGTTTGATCTTTATTTATTATTGTTTTTATACTTCTGGTGTGTCCTCTTAATGTGTACTAATGGTATTAATTCTCTGCTCTGTTATCTTAATCTCAATCTCTAAGTTATTATGCTAATTTAAATCATTTTGGAATTCTACAAGATTTAGAAATGACTTTAGTTGCAGTTCACAATCTAGTGAATTGCAATATTTGGCCAAAACTACTAAATATACCACCAATTTTGTCAATATCGTGAAACAATTACCAACTCATTCATGTCACATTCACCAATTTTACCATACTTCTAGTTTTGGGTGTTGTTGACGAGAAAATCTGTCCGGCCAACACTAGGGGATCTCCCCGGTAAAAAGTCCCAATTAGACCTTTAACCATTTGGAATAGGGATCTCGTCTGGGGTGTGGGCCTGACTACTGCTGATTTATCCTTTCTTTGGGTCTCCCTTAAACGCTATAAAACTATGGATGCACACTTAATGGATACACACTTAATCAAATGATACAAGACATATGATTGATGCATCAAATGTACATAGAACACTATGCGTAGCGAGATGAAATGATAAAGCATAAGCGCCGAAGGAAGTGTTGTTAACAGCACATCACTGGGGTCATGCTTGTAGGCTATTCTGACCATAAAAGAAACAATTCTTTATGGCAAAACGCCCTTCACTTCCTGAAAGCTTGAAATGATAACACAAATGCTAATAAAAAAATTCATTAACATTCATTAGGAAAGTGAAAAGAACTCAACCATCATTAACATTTATTCAACAAACTGTCATGCAAATGTGATATAAATTAAAGATACAGTTCCATTAATCTAAAGATGTTTAGGAACTGAAAGATATAATACTCATAGTGCTCATACATATATCAACATCAGATCCACAAAGGGATTTTTTAAAATGCTTGTATTCATGCTCAAATTGTATAACCCTGGTAATACAGTGTACTCAGCTTGAGTCCCAAACCAAAGATCCTTGTACAAATCTTCGAAGGGAGTATTTGTAGCAAAAATTTCCCTTTGGGCTGCCATGGATTTTCGTCTTCCGGACTGTTGGGCTTCCTTGCAACTTAGCACATTTTGTGACCTGCGACCTGAAGCAATCTGCGACTTGCGACCCGAGTAAATGTGTGACCTGCGACCTCAAGCAGATCCACGACTTGCGACCTTCAGCAATCCGCGACCTACGGCCTGAGGAAACCCGCGACCTGTGACCTGACTGGATCTTGCGACTTGCGACATCCAGCAATCTGCGACTTGCGACCTGAGGAAATCCGTGACCTGCGACCTACCCAGATCATGCGACCTTACGACCTAGTTGCTGGGTCGCTGGGTCGCGCCGTCGGGCTTTTAACAGGGAGTGCGACTATGCGACCCGACGACCTGAGGAAATTTGCGACATTAGACCTTCGGTCATCCCTTCTGCATTTATCTTTCAGAGATATCATGACCTTGTTATCCAGAGGCCAGCCTTAGCCCTTGCCATGAAAAAATAGCTTCTATTTGCTGGTGATGTCATTGCCGCACTAAGGGAATCTGCATGTGATGATAAGTGGGAGAATGGTTTCTGTTTCGAGCAAGATACTGAGCATCCGTAGAACGTGGGTTTTGTTGTCAATTTAAAACCCAGCTGTGCATCCTCTAGAGAGAGTTAGGAGCTCTCTTCATTTGGGTGGACATTATTGTTCCCTTATGTTACCTGCAAGAAAACAAAGTAAATCAGCATAGTCTTTTTTTTCTTCTCATATTACCTGCAGATAAATGAATTTACATTAGCCATATACATACATACATACATACATACATACATACATACATACATATATACATATATATATATATATATATATATATATATACACGCATGTTAGGGAATCAACACAAGAAATGAAATAATTTATCACAGCTCAAATTAGTTGGACCCCTGTGTGGTCAAATGTTGTGCCATTATGTCATCAGGGAGAATGGCTCAAGTGGGTTTTCTTTGCGCTTGTTCAACCATTTGTAACGTCCGTTGGTATTGCTATGGACTAAGTGCTAAGGGTGGATCCGTAATTACTTTGACAAGATGTGATGCTCCCTCCTTCTTTCTGAACATGATACCATATCGAAAGAATTTATGAAACTTGGGCATCGACATGGATCCGCCGCTCCTACCTCCCTTGCTGATATGGATCCTCCATACTTGTGACCCTTGAAGTTGTAGACCTGGATGAGGTCGAATGCTTCACAAAGGAGAATCTGAGAGTCGCGGGATAGAAGTATGAGGTCTCTCCTCTTCCTCAGAAATATTTCGTGCATCTTGCAGTGTATTTGCATTAGGTCGCAAACTTGGGCGGGAGTCGTTGAGTCGGGTGGTCACACCTCGGATGAATTTGCCTGATCTGTGACCTGGCGACTTGGTCGCACAGCTGTATGGTCGGGGGTCGCGTACGTGGCAGATTCTCTTGGGCGCTATATTTGCAACCTTGTGACCTGATAGGGGTCGAGCTGTATTGAGGTCGCAACCCTTGACATCTGGTGTAGATTGCGAGCAATGAATGGAACATGCCTCTCTACGATCATGTGTTCCCTTTTGTGCCTATGCCACATCGTGCACCCTTCTTATAACTGTTCGCGCTCTTGATATAACCCTGATCTGGCCTTTATCATATATGGGTCCGATCTGTAGCTTTTTTGATGCCCTGGAGTCACAGTTGGAAGAATTTTGGGCTTGCGGGACCTGAAGAATACACTAGAAGCAGCGCGTTGCAGAGGATGGAAATTATCTCAGAGGTTTTATTTGCTGTGCTAATACAACCAGAATTGAAGGGATTCGACCTTTTCCCCACATGGACAATCGATCATGCCGAGCATTGTCATTGCATGCCATGACCATCAGATCCTTGCATGTCAGGCATATTGATAATGCAGAGCTAAATGATCCTTGAAAAGATGTGTGTCAGCGACCTCTCTGATCACAACCTTCGTTTGCGTGAATTAACATAATTATCGTTCGTGCATGGTAGCATGCATTGGGCAACCTGCATCCATGTAATGCGACATGAAGAATGGGGATTCACACTATCCAACTCACCATGTTGGATTTTCCATTCTTGTGTATCGTGGCTTAAATGCTTTATATCTTCATTTGGGAAAATCTTTCGACACGTAGTCAAACAAGGCCGGAAAGGACACCACGATAACGTGAGCCAAGGTTCAATCGAACGAGCTTATAAATAGTTTCAAGAAAACCATCTTCCTTCCTGAGGTATATACATATATAAGGATTATATGAAACTAGTAACAAGGTATCCTGAAGCATATCACATTGACCGTTGAAATGCTTAAAATGATAGACCATCAGAAGGCTTGGTGGTTTGAATAGGTTTATGGCTGTCATTAGAGGGTGATGTCCCTCAATTTAAACATAATCAACAAGAAACCACCAGCTTTATAAGGGCCCCAATAGAGCGCTTAAAAAATCCATGGTGAGGGGCTTCTAGCGGATACACTTCATGCATAGAGAAATGCACGTAAGGGATTGGTGTCAGCGCACGATCTCTATTGACCATACAAGTGTCCAGCAAAGATACAGCCAGCAGCGCAGAGGAAAACTTCCTTATTCTTGACCTCTTATGCCAGGAGGAAGTTTCATTCCATATGTCGAAAGTAGCTGGTCGTTCTGGCAGCAGCTGGCTTTTGCGTGCTTGCATACAGAGAATACAATGGAAAAACCCGACTTCCTCCAGCAAAACCGTAACCCTGCACTTTTTAAAACATGGCTATAGATAGTCATATATCGTACCATAGTTATTATAACATTGCCATTCTAGGCTTTTCATGACATTCCACTCCATGTTTTAAACATAAATTTTGACCATTATATATATGTCCGCTCCATAGGTTGAAACTCCGCCATAAAAATATTTAAGTCCATTCGTAATGTGTTTTCATATAATTCTGATCCGTGTTTTAATCGTAAAGTTTGACCGCCTCATATATCTGCCTCAAATGTTTTAACTAAAGAAAGCGACCACCATATATGTCTGCTCCAAAGACTAGACTTCGGCATAGAAGCATTTGCGCCCATTTGTAACGTTTTTGTTTTTTATGATTTCTCTCCTCCAATCTCACATGGTTTTGAAACCGTGTGCTTTAACCAAAAATTTGCACCAATTAAAACGTAAGTTACTAGATTTTCAACTCTGCTTTCTTTTGACCATAAATTGCACCACAGTTATTATAACGATGCTGCGGGATGTTTATTATAATGTTTCGCTCCATGTTTAAGCACAACTCCTGACCACTACATATATATATCCACTCCAACGTTTTACCATAGGTTGAAAACTTCAGCATAAAAGTATGGTTTTGAAACCATATGTGTTTGCGCCTTGGCTTAAATATACAACGTAACCTTGGTCCATTGAATGTGCGCCCACTTGTAATGTTTTCACATAGTTCTGTTCCATGATCTCCTATGGTTTTGAAACCATATGATTTTTTTTTGCCTTGGTTTAATTATATAATTTTTAAAACCATAACCTTGGTCCATAAATTTTCACCCACCATGTAGCTTAGGTTTAACAAAGATTGCTTCTCAAAGGTGCGTTTAGATATTTGAAATTGTGCCAAAACTATTAATGCACCAATTGCCTGAACAATCAAGCCTAAATCTCACCAACAAACCTACACCTGTACTTTGATGGATGATGAGGAACTGAAAGAAGTGTCAGATTTAAAGCAACAAACTCTATAGTTCATCATTGTTCCCGGAAATAATTGAGACCTGTAAACTTGGAGAAACTGGGTAATACTCCTGGATCACTCCTACTTTGTCGATGCAAATCCAAACTTAATCACCAAATTGACAGTGATGACCCTTCAGATGCTTATCATGACGCATTTTGAACCCGTGAACGATTTCATTCAACTGCGGTAAATATAAAAACCCTTTTAACTGTGCCATTGTCTTGCCACCATCAGCATGTGCGCTTTCACACTGCAGCTCAGCACGAAAAAGCCTTGAATGAGATTGTCATTCTCTAGGGAAATCTTCTGAGTCCACTTTTTTCACCAGGCTATACTTCAGGCTAGACTTGTCGAAGTGGTGAGATATGTTCCTTTGTGTGTACACATCGACATTGAGCTGGTATTGTGCAGGATCTTCAAAAATTCCTTTAAGGTGAGATATCATAGCAAACGCTTTTGGTTTATGCGAGATGGCATCCGGTACAGACATTTCCAAATGGAGAGTTTTTAAGTATCTGGTGTGCACTAGTGAAGAATGCTTATTTGCATCAGTGACATAAAAGGTTCTTTCTCTGATAAACATGTATCACACCATCCTCCTTTTAACATTACTGGTCACTTGCTCCTCCTCCTCCCCTGTTTTGCAACTTTGGCCTTGTTGTTGAGCTCACTTTTATTTCCCTCGATGACGTGACAAAATTGAGGAGTTTGTCACCCGTGGGGTTGACCTGTGTGGAACATTACAACATCACAATTACTCTTTGATAATGGTGTCCCTAGATAAAACATATGAGACTAATGAGCTTAAGATAAGTATTCAAACAACATGCTTAATGACCCATGGCGAGAGGGCTACTAATGTACATCCTCAATGCACAGAAAATTTCCTATTCAAGCGTATGTTGGACGATCCCCCCCACACATGGCGTGATTGCAGCAATAGAATCTGATCATGATGGTGAGAAAGCTCATGAGGGGTTGGGGATAGGTCGCTGGGATGTCGTTGACTACAGGTTCGGTGAAAGAACTTAATGACTAAGTGAGCAGAGGGGGACCCGAAATTTCGAATATACCCAACATTTTGGGTGTTGTTGTAGTGACTACAACAAATGTCGAACCACTGGTAGAATCCAGCATCTCTGTCAATATCACAAAATTTTTTTGAGCCAAGATAGTGATGCAAGGGAATATTGAACAAGTTCTGCGGGGACCCTTTGAATTACTCCGGCCTTTACAGGTATGCCCAGTCCTTGTGCCTCGGCTAGGTCTAGCTAATCGAAACCCACCAAAGTGGGAGCTCACGGAAACCAGTAGCTTGTTGGTGATGTCAAGAGCAAGGCATCGTGTTTATTATTTTCAAGATTTTTAAAGTAATTTTCCGGTGTTGCTCCGTTGCCAGCAGGCCTGGACAGTACCCCGGTGGAGTCACTTCAAGAAATCACAAACGTTGCTCCGCTGCCAGCGAGCCTGGTTAGTACCCCGACGGAGTCGTTGCATTACCTCTCTGCGCAGGAAGCCTTTATCGATACTTTTCCCTTATTTGTTTCATGTGCTTGTAGCACTTATTTTCATGTGCTCGTGGCACTTATTTTCATCGGCGGATGAGGGATCTCGACTTATTTTACGAGAAAGAGAGGTTGTTTCTTGTTTTACAGAAACTGAAAGATATCTTGATTTGGATTTTCCCTTGTGCCAAACCTTCACATCCCATCTACCATAATCGGTGAAGCACACAAAACAGATCATTAAAATGTCCAAGACTATGCTAGGCACAAGGCTTAGGCTTACGGGTATTGGGCCATTCAAAATCATTAGGTCTCCCACAACAACCGGCTCGTATCTCCCCGGCTAATAAGTTTAGACTCATAGGCATCTTGTTGAGAATGCGACTTCGATGACTTATCCTGCAAGGAAGCTGCCTCTTGAGATAGCCACCACAACGTCACGCAAACAATGGGGTTACTTTTTCAGTAATCGGGGTAACACAAGTCCGCAAGGTGGTAGGGTTTCAATGAGGGCTCATGCGATGATAGGCGACATGACGAAAATTTCAAAGCTGTATGAATAAAGTGTACAACGCTATGTAATCAATGAGGCTCAAGATGAAATGCAACGCCATGTGTGGGAACGATCAACCAGTTGTAGGTGGAAAAGGGGAGTAATACAAGTAGTGATTATTTATGCAACAACAAGAGAACTAAAAGAGATGAGTGAAAAAAATTTGTAACATGATGATACCTAAGATACCAATCGTAAGCAAAATAGCAGACACACTTTTAAATCATAAAATAAAAATCTCATCAGTAAATCTAATTAAACTTTGAACTAAAAATTTTATTAACAGGTCCTAGCTAGCCTACACCTAAACCCTAGTTTAACCCATGAGGTGGTCGGGTTATGTAAAATCAGCTTTCCAGTGTAGCCACCACATTAGTTCCCATCCTACAACAACACCCATGCTCGGGATCAGAGCTAGCATCCAAAAAAGTGCAGTACCAACAAAACTTACCTGAAGAACATGTGCAACGGCAAGAAGATCATGGATACTTACCAGAGAACGTGCCAGAATGGATTGTGCAAGCTGAATTCCACTCTCATCCTGATAAACAACAATATGTTCTTGAAACTCAACATTTATAAATGACACACATCCATTCATGCACAATCCAAGATTTGAGGGGTGATGGGTAAGCCAATTCCTATTTGCAGGCACCTTCACCGGACAGGGTTGGTCGAACAAACATGCACCCTCATTATGGTGGTGAGGATGATCCATTTTACGGGGTGGAAACAACAAGCATGTGCCAAGTGAATTATAGGTGCTTGCGCATCCAAGTGCAGAAACCCTAGTTCGGGATTGCTCCTGGGTTTGGTCAAGGGTATGGGGATCTGAATCCACGTTTAGTGGAGCCTAAAATTCCTCACCACCTTGAACAAACTCCGGACCTTCGAGCGGGGGGCTTCCCAACTTTGATTACTTGGCGAGACCAACAGGCGGATTGTTGTGATCATGAAATGTGGTGATTGGAACAATGTCAATGGGCTTTGAATCAATTTGGTAGAAATTTTGCGCACTGTCATATTTGTAATCCAATGTATCAGATTCTTTAGCTTTGCCAGGATGGGGTGAATTTACCATAAGGTTTTCGGGCAGTTGATGGATTTTCCAAAAATCACATGTTGGTGCCTGATTGCAACTGGTACTGGTTGGGCAACAACTGGAAAGATTAGAGACAATGGCCGGTGTTTTATTACCAGCGAATAAATTGGGGTATATCAGTTTTTGCACACCAGCTGCTGGGGGATAGGAATATGTGCTTAGGGAAACCTTACTAGAATGAAAGGTTCACCCAGATGAAATGATATCTGACGTGGTTATGCTGGGAGGAGCATGGTACTTGGGAGTCATTATTTAAGAAACCCTAAGCTGATATACCCTAGTTGGAGTTGTTTGAGGGGTCTTCTCAGGATCAGAAGAACTAGGGATGACAGCCGGCAAGAGCGGGAGTGCTTCGATTCCCTGATGGGTACTTGAATCTTCATAGAGCGAATTATCAAATTCTGGTGTCTCCATATGGTCGGAAGCAAGATACAAGTGACAGTCCTCAGCGGTATTAGTGAATATGTTTTCAGATAAGCGGTGATCGCTGTAACCATCGATTTGATCAAGTTGGGCACCTGGCATGTTGGGCTCCCCGAGAGTTACCGACTGGGATGGATCAATAAAGAGGACATCTTGAGGTTGCCCAGACAGGAAATCGCTCCTATGGATGTCTAAAGATTCCGAGTGAGAAAGATCAGATCAAAAAGATTCATCAATTATGAACTGTGATTGTGAAACACCATCTGCGTGCTTATGATTGTTTCCAATACCAGTATAAGGAAATTTTGAATGTCTCGAAGAAATTACTGGTGTGGCGGACTCGTGAAATAAATCGTGGAATAATGAACGAAAAGATTGAGCCGTAGGGGCGTTAACCATACAAGGATTTTCAACACACACATATGTGTCATTCAGAGAAAAAAATGATCTGGCAGGCCCTGTAAGGGAATCAACTTCATCCGGGATAGGAGTCGATTCATAATCAGTATGCGAATCAGATTTAGGACTATGTCCAGGGAGACATCGAGTGGGCTCGAGGTAGGTTTCATGAACCTGGAAGGATGTTGGGCCCATCTGGTTTTCAGGCTTTGATTCGACAAGGTGCGTGAAAGATTCAAAGGTAGTATAATAGGCTTTATCCTCTTGCAAGTGTCTATCCTTGCTTAGAGCTTTCGAGGTCACAACTCCACTACCCGGCAACTCAGGAGGAGGAGAAAGAATATCAAAAATAGAAATACTCTCCTGGGAGGCCGGAATGTGGTCTGGACTCGGGGAGATGGACAAGGAAACATTGGGGACGCAGTCTGAATAGCTGGCAACTTGCGGGTCATCATAGGGAACACTAGGATCTAACTGAAATTGTTCAAGGGAAACGAGAATCACATACTTGAACTGTTCACTTAAACATTTCCAATCAACATCCCTTTCAGGGAACTCAAAACAATAATGAACAAATCTGATAGAGAATTCATCTCAAGGTTCCTGAGGTTCCATTCTGATGTCATTTAAATTTATTAGTACGTTCTGAAAATCATACCTGTGAAAAGCTTGTTGTAATTCACTGGCGAGTTGTTCAAACGAATGGATGGAAGCTTCTGGCAATGTGTGGCACCATTGCTTAGCGCGACCTTCGAGAGTGAGGAAGAAAAGAAAACAAATCAAACCTTCATTATCAATTTTGTAGCACTCACCAAAGTCACAGAAATCTAAAAGGTGTTGGGTTATGGATACTCCGTTTTCACCATCGAATTTTAACTAGGACAAGTGATACATAAGTTCATCTGGGATGAGACATCGAGGCTCATAAAACTCCGACAAACATCTCGGGAGAATGATTTGGGGACGAGCCATTACAGATATGAAATTAACTACGGGCTCTAAGGGCTCAACTTGTCATCTGGCCCTCCTTCTAGTGCCAATTATGTTGACGGGAAAATCTGTCCAGCCAACAGCAGGGGATCTCCCTGGTAAAAAGTCCCTATTAGACCTCGAACCGTTTGGAATAGGGATCCCGTCTGGGGTGTGGGTCTGGCTACCGTTGATTTCTCCTTTCTTTGGTTCTCGCTTAAACTCTATAAACCACTGGATACACACTTAATCAAATGATACAAGACATATGATTGATGCATCAAATGTACATAGAACACTATGCGTAGAGAGATGAAATGATAAAGCATAAGCGCCGAAGGAAATGCTGTTAACAACACATCACTGGGGTCATGCTTGTAGGCTATTCTGACCATAAAAGAAACAATTATTTATGGAAAAAAGCCCTTCACTTCCTGAAAGCTTGAAATGATAACACAAATGCTAATAAACAAATTCATTAACATTCATTAGGAAAGTGAAAATAACTCAACCATCATTAACATGTATTCAACAAACTGTCATGCAAATGTGATATAAATTAAAGATACAGTTCCATTAATCTAAAGATGTTTAGGAACTGAAAGATATAATACTCATAGTGCTCATACATATATCAACATCAGATCCACAAAGGGATTTTTCAAAATGCTTGTATTCATGCTCAAATTGTATAACCCTGGTAATACAGTGTACTCAGCTCGAGTCCCAAACCAAAGATCCTTGTACAAATCTCCGAAGGGAGTATTTATAGAAAAATTTCCCTTTGGGTTGCCCTGACTTTTCATCTTCCGTACTTTTGGGCTTCCTTGTGACTTAGAACATTTTGTGACCTATGACCTCAAGCAATCTGCGACTTGCGACTCGAGTAAATGTGCGACCTACAACCTCAAGCATATCTGTGACTTGCGACCTTCAGCAATCCGCGACCTGCGACCTGAGGAAACCCGTGACCTGCGACTTGAATAGATCTTGCGATTTGCAACCCCAAGCAATCCACGACATGCGACATGAGGAAATTCGTGACCTGCGACCTACCCAGATCATGCGACCTTGCGACCTAGTCGCTGGGTCGCACCGTCGGGCTTTTAACAGGGAGTGCGACTAAGCGACCCGATGACCTGAGGAAATTTGCGACTTTAGACCTTCGGTCATCCCTTCTACATTTCTCTTTCAGAAATATCATGACCTTTTTCTCCAGAGGCTAGCCTTAGCCCTCACCATGAAACAGAAGCTTCTATTTGCTGGTGATGTCATTGCTGCGCTAAGGGAATTTGCATGTGATGATAAGTGGAAGAATGGTTTCTGTTTCGAGCAAGATACTGAGCATCCACAAAACATGGGTTTTGTTGTCAATTTGAAACCCAGCTGTGCATCCTCTAGAGAGAGTTAGGATCTCTCTTCATTTGGGTGGACATTATTGTTCCCTTATGTTACCTGCAAGAAAACAAAGTAAATCAGCATAGTCTTTTTTTTCTTCTCATATTACCTGCAGATAAATGAATTTACATTAGCCATATACATACATATATATATACACGCATGTCATGGAATCAACACAAGAAATGCAATAATTTATCACAGCTAAAATCAGTTAGACCCCTGTGTGGTCAAATTTTGCGCCATTATGTCATCAGGGAGAATGGCTCAAGTGGGTTTTCTTTGCGCTTGTTCAACCATTTGTAACATCCATTGGTATCGCTATGGACTCAGTGCTAAGGGTGGATCCGTAATTACTTTGACGAGACGTGATGCTCCCTCCTTCTTTATGAACATGATACCATATCGAAAGAATTTATGAAACGTGGGCATCAACATGGATCAGCCGCTCCTACCTCCATTGATGATATGGATCCTCCATACTTGTGACCCTTGAAGTTGTAGACCTGGATGAGGTCGAATGCTTCACAAAGGAGAATATGAGAGTTACGGGATAGCAGTATGAGGTCTCTCCTCTTCCTCAGAAATATTTCGTGCATCTTGCAGTGTATTCGCATTAGGTCGCAAACTTGGGCGGGAGTCGCTAAGTCGGGTGGTCGTACCTCAGATGAATTTGCTTGATCTGCGACCTGGCGACTTGGTCGCACAGCTTCATGGTCGGGGGTCGCGTATGTGGTAGATTCTCTTGGGCGCTGTATTTTCAACCTTGCGACCTGATAGGGGTCACGTTGTAGTGAGGTCGCAACCCTTGACATCTGGTGCAGATTGCGAGCAATGAATGGAACATGCCTCTCTGTGATCATGCGTTCCCTTTTGTGCCTATGCCACATCGTGCACCATTCTTATAACTGTTTGCGCTCTTGATATAACCCTGATCTAGCCTTTATCATATATGGGTCCGATCTGTAGCCTTTTTGATGCCCTGGAGTCAAAGTTGGAAGCATTTTGGGCTTGCAGGACCTGAAGACTACACTAGAAGCAGCGCGTTGCAGAGGACGAAAATTATCTCAGAGGTTTTATTTGCTGCGCTAATACAAACAGAATCGAATGGATTCGACCTTTTCCCCACATGGAAAATCGATCATGCCGAGCATTGTCATCGCATGCCACGACCATAAGATCCTTGCATGTCGGGCGTATTGATAATGCAGAGCTAAACGATCCTGAAAAGCTGTGTGTCAGCGACCTCTCCGATCACAACCTTCGTTTGCGTGAATTAACATAATTATCGTTCGTGCATGGTAGCATGCATTGGGAAACCTGCGTCCATGTAATGCGGCATGAAGAATGGGGATTTGCGCTATCCAGCTCACCATGTTGGATTTTCCATTCTTGTGTATCGTGGCTTAAATGCTTTATATCTTCATTTGGGAAAATATTTCAACACGTAGTCAAACAAGGCCCGGGAGGACACCACGATAACGTGAGCCAAGGTTCAATCGAATGAGCTTATAAAAAGTTTCAAGAAAACCATCTTCCTTCCTGAGGTATATACATATATAAGGATTATATGAAACTAGTAACAAGGTTTCTTGAAGCATATCACATTGACCGTTGAAATGATTAAAATGATAGGCCATCAGAAGGCTTGGCGGTTTGAATAGGTTTATGGCTGTCATTAGAGGGCAATGTCCTTCAATTTAAAAATAATCAACAAGCGATCAACAACTTTATAAGGGCCCCAATAGAGCGCTTAAAAAATCCGTGGTGAGGGGATTCTAGCGGATACACTTCATGCGTAGAGAAATACACGTAAGGGATTGGTGTCAGCGTACGATCTCTATTGACCATACAAGTGTCCAGCAAAGATACAGCTAGCAGTGCAGAGGAAAACTTCCTTATTCTTGTCCTCTTATGCCGGGAGGAAGTTTCATTCCATATGTCGAAAGCAACTGGTCGTTCTGGCAGCAGCTGGCTTTTACATGCTTGCATACAGAGAATACAATGGAAAAACCCGACTTCCTCCAACAAAACCGTAACCCTGCACTTTTTAAAACATGGCTATAGATAGTCATATATCGTACCATAGTTATTATAACATTGCCATTCTAGGTTTGTCATGACATTTCGCTCCATGTTTTAAACATAAATTTTGACCATTATATATATGTCCGCTCCATAGGTTGAAACTCCGCCATAGAAATATTTAAGTCCATTCGTAATGTATTTTCATATAATTCTGATCCGTGTTTTAATCGTAAAGTTTGACCGCCTCATATATCTGCCTCAAATTTTTTAACTAAAGAATGCGAGCACCATATATGTCTGCTCCAAAGACTAGACTTCGGCATAGAAGCATTTGCGCCCATTTGTAACGTTTTTGTTTTTTATGATTTCGCTCCTCCAATCTCACATGGTTTTGAAACCGTGTGCTTTAACCAAAGCACCACACCAATTAAAACGTAAGTTACTAGATTGTCAACTCTGCTTTCTTTTGACCATAAATTGCACCACAATTATTATAACGATGCTGCGGGATGTTTGTTATAATGTTTCGCTCCATGTTTAAGCACAACTCCTGACCACTACATATATATATATATCCACTCCAACATTTTACCATAGGTTGAAAACTTCGGCATAAAAGTATGGTTTTGAAACCATATGTGTTTGTGCCTTGGCTTAAATATACAACGTAACCTTGGTCCATCGAATGTGCGCCCACTTGTAATGTTTTCACATAGTTCTGCTCCACGATCTCCTATGGTTTTGAAACCATATGATTTTTTTTTTTGCCTTGGTTTAATTATATAATTTTTAAAACCATAACCTTGGTCCATAAATTTGCACCCACCGTGTAGCTTAGGTTTAACAAATATTTCTTCTCAAAGGTGCGTTTAGATATTTGAAATTGTGCCAAAACTACTAATGCACCAATTTCCTGAACAATCAAGCCTAAATCTCACCAACAAACCTACACCTGTACTTTGATGGATGATGAGGAACTGAAAGAAGTGTCAGATTTAAAGCAATGAACTCTATAGTTCATCATTTTTCCTGGAAACAATTGAGACCTGTAAACTTGGAGAAACTGGATAATACTCCTGGATCACTCCTACTTTGTCGATGCAAATCCAAACTTAATCACCAAATTGACAGTGATGACCCTTCAGATGCTTATCATGATGCATTTTGAACCCGTGAACCATTTCATTCAACTGCGGAAAATAGAAAAACCCTTTTAGCTGTGCCATTGTCTTGCCACCATCAGCATGTGTGCTTTCGCACTGCAGCTCGGCACGAAAAAGCCTTGAATGAGATTGTCATTCTCTAGGGAAATCTTCTGAGTCCACTTTGTTCACTAGGCTATACTTCAGGCTAGACTTGTCGAAGTGGTGAGATATGTTCCTTTGTGTGTACACATCGACCTTGAGCTGGTATTGTGCAGGATATTCAAAACTTCCTTTAATGTGAGATATCATAGCAAACGCTTCTGGTTTATGCGAGATGGCATCTGGTACGGACATTTCCAAACAGAGAGTTTTTAAGTATCCGATGTACACTAGTGAAGAATGCTTATTTGCATCAGTGACATAAAAGGTTCTTTCTATGATAAAAATGTATGACACCATCCTCCTTTTAACATTACTGGTCACTTGCTCCTCCTCCTCCCCTGTTTCGCAACTTTGGCCTTGTTGTTGAGCTCACTTTTATTTCCCTCGATGACGTGACAAAATTGAGGAGTTTGTCACCCATGGGGTTGACCTGTGTGGAACATTACAACATCACAATTACTCTTTGATAATGGTTTCCCTAGATAAAACATATGAAACTAACGAGCTTAATAGAAGTATTCAAAAAACATGCTTAATGACCCATGGCGAGAGGGATACTAATGTACATCCTCAATGCACCTAAAAGTTCCTATTCAAGCGTATGCTAGACGATCCCTCCCACACATGGCATGATTGCAGCAACAACATCTGATCATGATGGTGAGAAAGCTCATGAGGGGTTGGGGATAGGTCGCTGGGATGTCGTTGACTGCAGGTCCGGTGAAAGACCTTAACGACTAAGCGAGCAGAGGGGGACCCGAAATTTCGAATATACCCAAAATTTTGGGTGTTGTTGTAGCTTCTACAACAAGTTGCAAAATGACCCCCATAGGGCGAATCATGACATTCTGAGAGGATGTCAAGGACTTCCTCTTCCCTGATACATCTTCTGAGGATTTGATCTTGTCTCAACTTAGAAATATTACCACAAATCCAAGTGAAAGGGGCACTCTTTCTTACAATTATACTCTTTTATTTGGATGAAATGTTTGGAGGAAACCTTTTATAAAATAAGTAGTTTTCTATGTTAGAAAACCGAGGAGAGAGTACTGAGATAACAAATAAGTGTTCATTTGGAACCTGATCATAAACCATCCCTTTCTCATTTGCATGAAAAGTGATTCTAGACAGGAAATCTACAACAACATTTTCTTTCCTTAGGTTATCAATAATGGTCCAATCAAATTGTTGCAACAACAATATCCATCTAATGATTCTAACATTTACATTAGGTTTTTTCATTAATTATTTAATTGCTGCATGGTCAGTATGCCCAAAATTTTGATATCCGGTAATATAACATCTAAACTTATTCAAGGAATGGAAAACAACTAAAATATCTTTCCCAGTGACAATGTAGTTTAGTTTAGCCTTAGACATATTTTGTTGATGAAATAAATGGCTTGGGGTAATTTATCATCCAAATATCCCAAGGATTCCCCCACAGATTTTTTTGATGCATCGGTATGGATATGGAATGGAAAGGCCCAGTTGGGACCTCGAAGTATAGGGGCAGTGGAAATTTTTTCCTTGATGATATCAATAGCCTCTTGACAAATACTTGACCAACAAAATTCAAAATCCTTAGCCAATAATCCAAGCAATGGGGAAGCCACTTTGCTAAATTCCTTGATGAATCTTCTATAGTAACCAACCAAGCCTAAGAAACTCTTGACATATCTTTGCTTCTTAGGAATAGGCACCCTTTTTATAATGGCAATTTTGTTTGGGTCTACTTGTGTCCTTGCCTAAGATATGGAGTGGCCAAGGACAATCCTTGCCTTTTTTAAGAATTTACAATTATGAGGGCTCAGAGAGAGATGCATTTCAATGCATTTCCTTATTACCTTACCTATATTGGAGAGAGCCTCCTAGAAATCATACCCATAGGGAGTGATATCATCCATGTATATTTCTACATAATCATGGAAAATATCAGAAAAATGCTCAAGACTTCTCTCTGGAAAGTGGAAAGGGCATTTCATAGGCCACTGAGAATAAATTTATAAGCGAGGGTTCCCCAAGGATAGGGGAATGTGGTCTTGCCTTGGTCTTTAGGTCTGATCTGAATCTAATTGTAACCATTAAATTCATCCAGGAAAGAGAATAAATTATTTCCTGCAAGACCATCCAAGACTAGGTCAATAAAAGGAAAATGGAAATGGTATTTCTTAGTGGCTTTGTTCAATTATCTATGGTAAACACAGATCCTCCACTTCCCATTCTTCTTTGGGACTAGGAAAAGAGGAGACACCCATTCACTATCTGATATGGGGTATATGAACCCTACATCCAACAACTTTTGTAATTAATCCTTCATTATGTCCTTTAAGGTTAGGTTCATTCTCCTTTGGGGTTGGCCCACAAGATTTCATCCCTCTTTGATGTATATATGATGTGTGCAGACTGAGGGATGCACCCCTTTCATGTTTTTGTAATCCCAAGAAAAAGCATATAAGTTCTCCCTCAACGGTCGACACAATTGCTCTTCGTCTTTGGTCGAAAGGGAGGGATTGATCTTTAGGGATCTAGATGGGAAAAGTTATACAATCTTGGTAGGTTCAAGGGTTGAGTTAATTGAGCATAGCTCAGTCCAAGGGTTTCTTTCAGATTCTCTTACCAGGTCATCAACCAGAATGGTAGTGTGGGGTTGGATTTGAAGGATATGGTCAATGAGGTAATCTTCATCAGGTTTACCCCCTCTTATAACAACATATAAGGTACAAATAGGATAAGGTGTGGCATGGTACAATTAATCTTGTTATTCATCCTCCACCCATAAAGGTAGATCATGTTCAATAGAAGGTTGGGAAGGAGGATATAATACCAGTTGTTTTGACAGGGGCCCATTCTTGATAGTCATGTTTCCAGCCTTACAACTGATGCAAGAATCGGCAGTGGCCAACCAAGGTCTTCCTAAAATTAGAGGATAGCCATTAAAATTGATTTTGGGCTGCAGTACTAGGAATTCAGCGGGATATTCCCAAGAATCAATGGATACCATGACATCCTCAACAACTCCCTCAAGAGCTACTGTGGATCCATCTGCAAGTTGCAGAACTATTATGGTCTTCCTCAAAGCTCCTTGGAGGTTGAGTTTCAAAATGGTTTCTTTGGTCATCACATTGATGGCAGCCCCAAGATCGATCAATGTATTGGGTACAATGATGACATCAATGTGTATATCAACTACTAGACTTCCAGGGTCCAATTATTTTGGGAAAATTACTCTCCCCAACATGAAATTAAATAAATGACCTACAACATTGATGGTGCGGGTGTTTCTCTTCTTTCTCCCAGGATTTTGGAAGAATTTTTCTTTGATAAATTATTGTAGATGGGAACATCATAAATATATTGGAGAAGGAGTATCTTTACACAAATATTCTTCAAGTCCCCCATAAGTTCAATCTCTTCTCGGGTGTTTTGGCTAGGGTGGACTAGTCGCTCAAGAAAAGGAGGTGGATTTATATGAGGGGTTCTCTCTTCCTTTTCCTCTTAAACATCTTTAGGTGTAGATGGTGGATGATATTTTTGGAGTACTCTCCTAGAACTAAGGTTAATCTCATGGATCTCCATAGCATAGGTAGGGTAGGATGTCTCTCCACTGTAGACCTGTTGTGCCTGCTCGTTTTTCAGGTTCAAATTTGGTTGGGCACAAATATGAGGTAGATTAGGGGGAGTAGAATGAGTGAGTTGAGGTTGAGGTTGGGGTGAAGGTAGTAAATAAGGAGGTTGGTTTAGTTTAGGCCTCCACCCTTGTGATGGGTTACTCCATTGAGGTGGTTGAGGAACATATTGCTCAAATGGTTGATTGACAAGCGGAGGATGATATGGAGGGGTATAATTCCAAGAAGGAGGTGTGGGCCAGGATGGATAAGTGGAATAATACCAAGGCAGAAATGGGTGAATTTTAGTTTGAATGGTCATAAGAATAAGGTGCACCTTGCATGCCTTATTGGTATGGCCGAGCTCCTTGAGGCCTTCTTTGGTTTATGAAGAAAATTTGCTTAGGTCCATCTTCCACCCCTTGGTATACAAATTTTAGGCAAAGTAAGGAAGGACATTTTCATATTGCATGGTTATCTTCACAGACTGAGTAAAACTCTATGAAATTCATCGAACATTCATTCCTAGGGTATTTTCTAGTGCACATAGGGAAAAAGATAGCTAGCGACCTTTTTGCCTCCTCTTGTTTTCTTTTGTTCTACATTGTTTCCATTTGCAAATAAAATGTGTGCAACATCTCACTTTTAAAATCCTCCAACATGTTTACAATCTCATGCTTAATGGAGGTTGAGGAGGAAGGGGTACTAGTCAGGATTTGACTAGATCTACCTTTTTTTCTAGCTACCCTAGAGTGGTTTTTGAATAAAATATTGATGTAATCATAAGGTAACTGATATATATCTCCTCTAGACAACATATTAAGGGTTTATATCATCTCTTCACCAATTCCTCAGAGAAGAACTAACTTGAGTGATCCAGAATCAAGGGTGTCGTTGGATCTTTTGTAGTTCAATTGAAATCACTTCTCATAATATTATAGAGATTCATCAGGCCCTAGGGTCATCCTAAAGATTTATTCCTTGGTTTATTGGACCTACAATAGTCTCTATACTTTTTTTTGAAGGACTCTTTCATTTTGGCCCAGGTGGTTATGTTGTTCCCACGCAGACCCATGAACTAGTGCAAAGTTGTATTCTTGAGGGTGGAGGGAAACAATTTCAAATTTTGTTCATTTGAGGCACAGTCATAAGTCCTTCATAAAACATAAAACTCAAACATGAAAGTGTTAGGGTCCTCAAAATTTAAGCCATGGAAGTGTGGAAGGGTTGAAGGGTTGATGTTCATCATTATAGTCTCTCCATTGGTTTCTCTGATGGGAAAGACTCCTTGAGTTCTATTTTCAACCATAACTTGAATAGGTGAAACATGTTCCTCTAGTGAAGTCATTTCCTCTTCTTCCCCAATAGCTTACTCAAATTTTTCAGGTTTCTCACCTAAAGGGTGTTCTATCTGATAATCATTGAATAAGAGTGAAGGGTGACTATGTGGGGATGTGGGGGTTTTTGGTAGAAACTTTCTTTGGTTGTCCCTACTCCTACGAGGCATGAAAGTAATTTTTTTTTGTGTTTTTTCAATATTTTGAAACTGAATGCAAAACACAAAGCATAAAATAATGATTAAGCAGAGACACCTCCCTGAAAACGATGCCAAAAAGTAGTGATCTCTGGTATTTCACCAAGAGTGTTGTAACTCCCAGAGGCTACTCGACTTTACTTGTCATCTCGGGGCTCGTACAAACTTATAAGTGACAATGCTATATGCACAACATATGAGATAGACTAATTCCATCCTCATCTTAGTTCTAATATGAGGTGCTAGGAATTATGGCTATTCTGAAGGAGGAAGTATGTCACACTTCTACTTACAACTCAAGACTGGAAGAAAATAATGAAAACTATTTTGTTTACAATAAAAAAAAGCTATACTAGATTTCACTCATTCATATACTTAATGTCTAGTTTTTCAATGGAAAATACTAACACTTATTCTAGTTACAAGAAGATAAATTACACTAGATTTCATTCATTCCTTAGACTACTCAATTGAATTGCAAAAATGGAATTAATCTACCTTTACACACACACATACTAAATCAATGATGGATTCACTTCTATCTAGTGAATGCTATCTACTGTGCTAATGATTTAATATATGATGGAATAATGACACCCAAATTACTCTGTTTTGCAGCAAGAGAATTTAGAGCTAGGGGTACAATAAGGCTCACACTAAGTTCATGTGAGGTGGAGGAGTGGTTTTGGAGTGAAGGAGGTGGCTCCCAACGCTACTAAAGGAAGCTTCTACATGATCCCTATTTTTGCTACAGGAAGTCCTATAATGCTACAGGAAATAGGCAGAGAGGGTTTTGAGGCTAGCAATGGTAGAAACAATGAGGCTAGCAATGACATCAACCAAAATACTAAAGCATAAAGGAAACAAAAATGTACACAAGAGAGACTACAACTCATGGACTGGGCCGTAACCCATAATCTTAAGTCCTCTAGAATCAAATTAGTGAGAGGCAAGCTAACTTCTCATTCTCATTTAATAAATTTTTTCTTACATCAAAATGACAGTCAAAATATCTCTAAAATAGAGGCACGAGTTATCTAGCTGCCTCTAAAAATAAAATTTTAATGAGCTATTTCTCTTGTTTATTTATACTAATGGGAAGCTAGCAACAACTACCTAAAAGTTAGGCATTTGTCTCCTTGAAATTCAAGAGGTGTGGATCTTGGCTCCTTCTTAACATTCACTTGCTCGATTGCCTTTGACTTCGAACTGTTGGAGGAGGATCTTGGGAGATATTGGGTTGATTGTGGAAGTTAAGAAGGTGGAAAACCTTCCTATGATTTCTCCTTGTTGTCTATTCCAAGCCCTGATATGGAATCTCACTCATAAATAACCTTATTTCCTCATTTCATGCAATTAAACCATGTTAGTATTCAAGTCATGACAATCCTCTTACACCATTCTCACTAAGAAAAATATGACAAAATGTAATCAAATGTGTGAGAGAGAGAGAAATAGAGAGTAAATAATCTAAAAGGTGACACCATAACCCCTTAAAATATACCTAATGATGGGCATCGTCACCAACTACGTCAAAATAACTTATTTAACTCGTACATGTTGTCATGTGAAGTGGAATTAATATTTTCTTCTAATTTAACTCAAGGGAAAGTTAAATTACAATATTTCTTGGTTCCATTTTCAACATTTCTTGTTGCCATTTTCAACCCTCCCTCTCAAAAAGAAAGGTATTCACATCTATTCTGATCCAATACCTTTGGAATGTTCTTCATGCCACACTTCTCAATGTTGTTGTGACGACTGCAACATCTGCAACTGAAAATAATCCAAAAAAATTTGAATCAACTTTGGTCAGTATAATGCATCTCTCATTCGAGTCTCGACTACTACTAGCTACTGCACTGTTTACTGAAAACTTTGTGCTGCTACAGACTCTACACTATGCTCTCCAATATATGACTGCTACTAGTCTTTGCATCTGTCACAATGGAATCTGAATGCATCAATTTTCACTGATCCATCCTGATACTGTATACTGTGGTTCCCCATATAAAGGTAATGATCCATGAGACAAAGAAAACATTTTAATGTACCATGCCCAAATTTCTACACTCTTGGGAATATTTCCTCACATCTCCCCACCTCTCTCCTGGAGATATGGTTTCATGTGCTCCCTCTTCCCACTTGGCTAAAAATTCCCCCCTATTGGAGGTATCTGCTTCAGTGGATGTCTCCACTCGGCCTCCTCTCAACTTCTTCAAATATGGTTGATCCACATCTTGCTGAGACTGCTTCTGAGGCTGCATGTTGAGAGGTAATCCATGCTCCCTCTCAACCACCAAGTCTCTAACTTTTTCCTTTCTCCCCAAGGATTTGCATGCATCTTCAAAGTCAAGCGCATAGAGGTTTTTGACTCGTACACTGATCAGATTCACCTATCACGTGGTGATGTGTCTAAGGAAAACCTTCCCTTTGCTAAATCTTACATTGTAACCATGATCTTCCAATACCACGACAAAAATAATATTCTTCTTTAGTCCTAGAACAAATACCACATCTGTGAGTCTGAGAGGGGAGCCAAAATCCCTTTGAAAATTATTTTTACTGATACCAGTAGCGCTATACCTCCCAGTATATCCAAAATCTATGTTCTGCTTGAGGTCTTCTCCTCCAAGTCACTGAAGATATATTTATTCCGCATCATATGGAATGAAGCACCATTTTCGAGATACCACATGCTTCCCATTACAATTCTTGGCATACATGCAATGAGAATTAAATCAAGATCGAATTGTGAATCTAGAGCTTCACCTATTGCTGCTACTATAGGCTCCTTATTTCTTGCCTTCTTATGTGGACATCTTGTGGCACAGTGCCTGAACTCATGACTGTAAAGCACTTGATGTTGGAAAATTCTTTATTCTTTCCCTCTTTTCCTTGGGACTTCTTTCCATTGGCTTTATTTTCTTTGCTGACTATTGAAAAATCCTCTTCCACTTCTTTAGATGAGGTCCCATCTCTGGTATTCTGCCTTATCTCTTCTTGCACCAAGTCAGACCACAAATGCTCCCACTCTGGTATCTTCTCCCTCCAATTTAACGAATCCTAGTATATTTTCTAGCTCTTAGGAATTCCTAGAAGTGCTAGTCTAACTAGATCATCTTCGACAACTTTTACACTAACACTTCCTAGCTTATCCTGGCATTAGGTTACCTTGGTCAAGTATTTTAGTATTGTGTCGCCCTTATCCATCTTGATTTTCTTGAGGTTTTCCTTTAGTTCCAGCTTCATGTGGTCACTGCTATTCTAAAAAAATTATGTCAAGGCCTTCCACATTACAGATGAATTTCCCTTCCCATGGAGGTCCATGACAATATGATCTTGAACTCCTTCCAGTAGGATCCTTCTCGCCTTTTCTACATTATTCTTCCAGTTTTTCATATATTGATCATCAGCTATTGGAGGCTTAGGAATATCACTGTCTATGAGCTCCTTCAACCCGTTATCTTCCAACACTACCTCCATCTTGACCTTCCAAGCTATGTAATTTGAGCTTCCCTCAAGGGCATACTCAAGTCTCAATCCATAGAACGACATCCTGTCGACCCTGAAGAATGCTACTGCAAAT
The DNA here is from genome assembly GCA_034641835.2 of Pinus albicaulis. Lineage (NCBI taxonomy): Eukaryota > Viridiplantae > Streptophyta > Pinopsida > Pinales > Pinaceae > Pinus > Pinus albicaulis. The sequence continues at coordinate 943,120,288 of CM076575.1, forward strand.
TCGATTCACCTACACAGAACAAACTTGTATTCTTATCTTCTATAGTGATTTTAGCTCCGATTCCATGTAGAAATTCCTTGTAAATTCAAACTGATAATTGTAATTTTCTAAAACAATAGAATTGAATCTACTCTACCAATTTCTGAAACCAATTTAAACGAATGCGAAATCGCAAAGCACACAAGAGAAAGAATTCAATCAACAAATTACACAATGATTTAAATGGGAAAGCCACAAATAAAAGTCCCTCTATCTGCATATTGTATTATTAAAAAATTATGAGAATATTACAATTATTTTCTCAAGCCTGAGAAACCTCTCCATTATCTCTATCTATCTTACTGCTTCTTAGACTAAATCTAGGCAACACTTAGCCAATTTCCTAGCCTTCCAAGCTCCTGATTCCTTGTGTAATTAGCACCTATTAATTAGGGAAATCCCCATCCAAAAATACACAATCCATCATAGGCCTTCCTCTGACTGCATGCACCACCTGTACAATTTGGATGATAATACAACTGATTGTAAACATCCCTTGAACTCCAATATCAACTAGGTAACTCTAAATTCACACATGAATTATTTATTTATGGCTGATCTATCAGTTCTCTGGTTGATAACTGAGTGTGGTTCAAGTTCCACTTCCACACTATGACCTTGCACTAGTTCCTCCAACAGTTGGAACTAGTTAACTGAATTTAACTCAGGTAAAATGAATTAATTAATTACGACTCAAAATATACTCAACCAGAGCTCCTAAAAAGTAGGAACCACTCTACATGACTCAATTTAGACCCTCAACTTGAATTAAATGAACCAAATAATTCAAAATAACTTAGTTAACTCGTACATGTTTTCATGTGATGTGGAATTACAATTTTCTTCTAATTTAATTCAAGGGAAATAAAATAAGAATCTTTCTTGGTACCATTTTCAACATTTCTTGTTGCCATTTTCAATAGCATTCACGACCTTTTCATTGGTTTCATATTGTTTCTTCCATGCATCATCTGTGGGAATGGAGGCTGGATATTGATATCCATTTTCAATGATTTCCGATACAACGACTCCTAACGCCTGCAATTATGCTCTCATCCTGACTTTCCAAAAGACAAAGTTAGTTTCATTAAATAAAGGTGGTCTAATAGAAGATACTCCCTCTTGACTGCTCATCTCAATGGATCTTCCTTTAAGCGATCAAACTCCTTTTGAGGGATCTTCTCTTATACCAATTATTAAGTAAAATACTATTTGGGGGGGGAGGGGGGTGTGAATCAATGTTTTGAATTAACTTGAGATTTTTTTTTCTTATTCTCATTTCCATACCCTATTTTTATTCAGGTAACACGCATATGTACATGATTGTGATCAATGTAAACTGTGTATATCCAGTTAACTAGCTTTTTACATATTTCATCATTTGTTAATCTTTAACCAATGCATCATTACTTCATTCATTAAGAAGAAACCATGAAAAATAAAGAATAGATATATCATCAACACTTAAAAAACATATCAACACACATTAAAACCAAGACTTTAGGTGGAAACCAAATGCGGGATAAAACCATCTTTGTTGTTGTCTATGCCTTCTTCTTTTATTATAAAGAAAATCATATTACAATATTATACCAGAACAGACTCAAACCAGTACACATGTGCTCACCTGTAGAAGGCTACAACCTTCTCTTGTTCTCCAATACCTATTGGAAGGGAGCTCCAACCCCCTGACTTTATTTACCGGCTCCTACCAGAAGGGTGGACCACATTTTGGAATATTTCAGAATGGATCCAGTTTCATGATTAAGCCCAAACCAATTAACAATACTAAATCAAATCACCCAATCACTGAACCAACTGAATCATCAAATAAAAAACTGAAACTTAATCAACCAATGTAACTAGATCAAATAAATTATATCAAATCAATGCAAAATCACTCATAAGTATGAAATACTATATATTTTTCATTACAAAAACCAAATATTGTCACTGCAAACCCTGATAAGACATATGTCAGAATGTATACACTACTGTTATGATTCATACCATGTATGTATGTGCTTCCCATGATTGCGTAAAAATATCAAATCACTGACACGTGAATCTGAATTACTGAATCATGTACTCAAACCATCATATATCATTGAACCAAATAGAGAGCATCATCACTAATCAAAATTCCATTTCTTAGCCATTTCAACACTAGTACTGTCAAACACAAATTATCATGAGAGAGACATCATCAATAGACAACAATAAACATAACATAACTCATCAAATATCATCAACAACCCATACTGCAAAACCCTAGCATGTATACACGACATTTATAAATCACATCCGCATATGTATGTGTTTACCATTCTTAACACCCGTATATAGATTCTGAACATACTGAAATAACTTCGCAAACTATACATGCGACTACCCATAGGAAGATCGGTGTATGTACGCGACTAACCTGAGACAAACCCGTGTACAGATATGAAATTATTGAATCATTCCTTCATTGCAATCACGACACATACTTTGCAGGCTTTCCTGTCACACATTCATGCAAGAGAATCACTATCACCCAACTCTATCATTTTTAGCCATAATCATAAAATATCAAGCAAGCATATACATTAGACTTTACTATACTTTCAGAGCTATTAGATCTGAGCCTTCTCCATTATCTTGGGTGTGCACCTAGTTCAAATCACTCATATACAACCCAATACTTACACACTCAACACCTTAATCTCCATCTCTGTATGTAGTATTTTACATAGCCAATAACTTAGGTAAATACCTTGGTTATGTTGTAAGTATTATTTGACAATATCAAATATCAGTTGTCGCTCCAAATACTATGGGCCAATACCATGGTAAATAACCTTGGTATTCAAAATACCATGGTGCGGATTCTGTACGTGGCCTCTCTTCATCATACATGTGTATGTATGCACCCTTGCTTCATAGGAACCACAGATACTTTCCCAAAATTTACCTTTATTATTCCTCTATTTTTGAACTTGTTAGTCCGTTGTCCATCATCTTTGTCACATCTGTATCAAGCTACACATTCATCCTGTTACCATAATGTTTACATATTTATCAAGTAGGTTTCCATAAAGTACAACACAATAGCCATGATGTCAACAGTCGTACCCAAAATAGGACACTGGTAAAGGTATACTTCTCCATGGTGAAATTCTTCATACATGGCCGAATCTATAAATTGGCTTATGCAAAGAAGTAGGTACTGCCATCAAAGATTCAATCTCTATCTTCCATATAGTGAAGACCACCGTAAAAAATCCTTTGGACCCTAGATGTAACTCTATCTCCCCTCATGGTTTCCAATGATGTTTAATCCAGTCACATAAGGATTTTTTTTGAGCCAAAGGCCCATAAACTTGCATATGACAGCATATGACCTCATATGTTCCCTGAAGACCCGAGTCTCAGGATCAATGATCAGTGTCGTCAGGATCACCGTTATTTTTGGCTTACATGACCGTATGGAGCCTTTTGAATTTTGTTAATGTTTTTAATCTGCATGATTTCCTCTTGTACCTATTTCCTTATCTCTTCTTTGTCCCTTCCCATCTACTCCAACCATACCTTGGACATTCTCTAACACGCCCATCTGCAGGACCATCGAATCCTGCCTTAAACCCCTTCCTATTTTTAGTTACCACATTCTGATAGGAGGGAGCCTCGCTCTCTCCCCCTTTGAACACCATCAACATAAAGCCCTAGGTGCCCCTCCTCAAAAACCCTCACTCCTCCCTAGAAATGATTCTTCCCCTGAAGTTCTAAGTGTTCTTTACTTTAAGGTCAAGTTGATATGGCTCTGCACATACATGTCTTTGTATTTTTCCCAATGGATATTGGTACTAGGATGTTTTCATGGATTTAATTGGTCCTATGGTTATCGATGTTAGGATGTTCGCATGGGTTTAATTCAGATGGAGGCTTCATTTTGTAACCCTATGAATTGTAAAGTTATTGTTATCTGTAATTATATTACATTAATTTTTTCTATATATACTTTGTGCTTTCTTCATTTTAACACCAAAATTTACATGCAATTCAGTATCTCAAAAATTGTTGCAATGAAAATGGTAAGAGGAATCTCCAAAGAGAAAAACAAAATATTGGTCTTTTTGAAACTAAATATTATGAACCAAGTCCTTAAAATATATTAATAAATAAAAAATCATGAAATTATGAGTATAGACTACAATTCACAAAGTGATAATATAGTCGAGTTACAAAATACAACTACTACTTATATATTAGAAAGGCCTTCTCCAAATAACCTATATACATCCATATAACCCAATAATAAGTTCATATATTAATAATAGCTATATTGATTTCTACATATACATACTTTGTGTCATTCCACATTTTCCTATCCTATTAGGTCAACACCCATTAAAAATATGTGTTTGTCCCTATGCATTCGACCACATATATACCTATGGCATGGTTGTGCAACTTGGTTTTGTAAATGTTAGTGGTGGTATTTTGTGTTTGTGGATGTTTGCATTGGCTTTGTGGGTTGGATCCTCTTTAATAATTTTTGGTTTTCTTTATGGCTTCATCTTTGGTCTTTGGTTACCCACATTAAGATATTTTCTTGGGTTTAGTTTATATATGGAGGGATAGGATTTTTCCATGTTCGCAATGGTGTCAAGATATTTTTTGGTGATTCAAATGTTATGCCTATGTATAACATAATAGTTGACTATTTTTGTTTGAAAAATCATATATTTATAATATAGGCAAATATTCAATAAAAATCAAGTAATTTACCATTAAAAATTGTAATTTTTTAGTTAATATCATCAATTTAATGACATATATATGAAAAATAAGCTATTTTTTAACCAAATAGGAAATAATTTTTTAGAACTATTAAATGGTGCTTTAGTCTCTGTATGTTTTCATTATCTTTGTGGCCTCAAGATTTCAAATTAAAAAATATATGATTCTCATTTATAGTTCCTTTTTCTCTATGCTATTGATCAATGGTTTCTTTTAAGTGCGTGCTAAGATTAAGACAAAATGGTGGAGGATTGAACGAGTTTTTATTTATTTATTTTCTTTCTTGTTTTGATTTCACTATTTTCAATCTTTAATGATTTTGGGGTTTCTTCTAAAGTTTGGTTTTGGTCCTAAGATTTCAATTACTTTTTCTTTGGATTTCAAGGGTTGCTAGCATTTAGAGAGAGGGATTGAATTTTGGTGGTGTTTAGAACTTTATGGCTATAACTCCTAACATGATTCATGTTGCCTTGATGTAATTGGAGATGATCCCATTTTCAAAATGCAAGATAGGTTAAACACTTTGGTTGAAATTTATGCACTAATTTATTATTTTTTAATGACAAATTATCCTTCTTATTGAAATAGTGTTTTGGCATTGTGTATTTCCTAATTGATGTCAGTGTTAATTTTCTATCTTAAAATTAAGGTTGCTATTGGTATATATAATTTTGTTTGTAAGATTTGAAGGTAATATTGATGCTAGTGATGTTGGTGTTCTTGTTTTCTTGTGTTTTTCTTTTTTCTTGATCTTTCTTTAGTTCTTTTAATGTTTTTTTTTGAAAACTTCATTGTTATAAATATTGACACCATGAAAAAGCCGTAGTCTAAAAAACCCACAAAATAATCTAGAAATTCTGGTGAGATTATAAAGAACTCTCGTCCAAGCTATTATATTGCTTCTCTAGACAACTCCCATGAAAAATCTTGATCTTTCTTTTGTTCTTTTAATGTTTTTTTTTAAAAGTTCATTGTTATAAATATTGACGCCATGAAAAAAAACCATTAATCAATTTCTTCTTATTAATATTGGTCTAGTAAGTCAACTCTCCTTGTCTACAAATTTTAATAATTTGGTTAGTCTTTTACTTTTTTAATTGATTTATTTATACTTTTTAATATAAATTTTGAAAAAAATTAATTAAATAAATTGAAAAAAAATAAGTTATAAATTTAATATTATTAATTAATATATTACTAGTGATTTCACACCCATAAATACTAATCATTTTTATTAGGAATTTGGCTTCTATCATCCATAAAATACATATAAATTTTTTCTATAAAAATCACATGTAAGAAAATTTATAATATTAATATAATAATATTCCTATAAATACTAATCATATTTTTTTTTAAAACTATTTATAATATATTAATATTATTTTTATTTTAAAATGTACTTTTATTTTTGTATACTATAATTTTTCATTTTTTTTTCACTTATATAATATCACATACTTAATATTATATTAAATTTGATATATTAATTGAAAAAAAATAGAACTTGTTAATAAACTATTATGGTGATTTGTGTGGTCATTGGATTACATTTAAATCTGACCTTTCACACTGAAAATTCTAACCACAAACCTAAACCCCATTATTCCCATTATTTTTTCCAAGGAATATATGGAAGAAAATTTGTCTATGAGAGAGAACCAAAATCAAAATTCGAAAGACACTGCAAATCTACAATTTCTCAAAAAAATTGCAGTGATCTTTACTATAAAATTATTATGAGGTTTTTATTTCAGACAAGATTTCCTCATTTTTTTTAATTTATTTATATTTGTTCTCAGTCCACTATTTATTTGGTCAAAGATTTGAAGTTATGATGAGGGATCCACTTATGCACAATAGACTTTCCTATAAAATTATTGTGGTAAGTCCGAACTTCTAAACAGAAAATAACCATATTAATATATATCTTATACATAGATGAAAACAAAACTGGCCTGGCCTTGGCATTGGATTATTTGAAAATTTTAAGATTTTCATCTCACTCATGTGTTAATTAACTGTATGCAAAGTCGTTGATTTTAGTAGCAAAATTTGTTTCCGATCAAAATACTTTGGAAAAAATCAAAATGCTTCTTTAACTACAATGACTTTATATGGCATTTTTTTCTTATTGGGGCTCTAACTCTTAACTGTCTCATTAGGCAGTGCAACCACCCCCCAAAACTCAAAAGTATATGGTTTGATTGTCTCCTAAGAAAGTTTAAACAAAGCAATACAGCAAAGATATATATGGCTAAAGATAAAGACAGTAAAATTAGAAGCTACGGGTGGTACTGAGAAAGAACAGACAAAGCTATACATCAAAGATATATATGACCAACACAAACTCAAGATGGTCTCTGTTTTTATAAACATTTTTTTACTATCTTCAAAGACGGTAAAATTAAAAGCTGCGGGTGGTAGATTTCACCCTAAGCTTACATGTCAAGCCCGATCCCCAATTCACAAGCAAAGAAACCTGATCTACGATTCACAAATAACTATCTACGTCCATGTTAATCAACCGTCCCCCCACCCTCCAATTTAATGGAATCATCATAAATAATACTAAATTGAATGACTTCTCCGACAGCAGACAGGGTCTCTCCGTCTGAATCTGCAGATTTCACAAGCAGTTGGCGGCATTTCATGTCAGTCAATCGACCAGGCTCCTGTCCCAATCAATATGATGAGGAAATTACCTCCGGGATATCATACAGTGTCGGCCTCCAAGAACGTCGAGAACGCCGCACACGCATTCCATTGCCTCTGCCTTGCAATTTCTGCAACAGAAAGGACTTCATATCCCCGTCTCCGTCTCCGTCACCGTTGTTGTTCCGACGAAGCAATTCAGACAGTTCTCTCGAAGAGAGCAACACCTTAATTCTGCGAACCTCTCCACCTTGTGAAGGATTTAGAGGATCAAAATGCAATGGTCGTTCAAGATTCGGATCGTGGCCGACGCTCTCAATATTATGTTCAGTGAATGGTTGAACAGAAGAGCGGTGCCCTTCACGACAACGGCTTTCTATTGAGGGGTGTATCGGCCTGTGACGATTAACCCCGCCATCGCCACAGTCTTGCAATTGCATTAATTCGCGACCCGATCCGTTTCTGAGTCTGTTTTCCATAACCTTATTTCTGCAGGCGGAGTACCCGTAGCAATTACCCATCGATCCGATGAATGTATGAGAGAGATGGAATATAGGTTGTGAATGGGCACTTATAGACAGTTGTATTATTAATGGTGACGGATTGCAGCAGCACATGGGCCTTGTCAGAAATGGAGCGCTGCCAACCATATTGTTGTGAACTTGTCCAATTACGTGATCTGTCAGAGCTCCGCGTTAACAGTTAGCAGCTTGGATTTCAAGCAAAAGACTTAATTAGAGAGTTTCAAATCGGAGTTGTCTTTAGTGCGATTTTTTGGAGTTTCAGATATCGGAATCCGGTGAAAAAATTTGAGGTAAAATTTTGGTTTTTGTTATTTAAATTGGTTTTTTGATTCAGCACCCTCGAAAACTTCTAAAGCACTTCGATTGTGCAAAGTTAGCAATCAAACTTCTCTTTTCATAAATTTCTACCAGATTTTAGAGAAATTACACCGAAAAAAGTCACCATAAAAGCCTTCTAAAAGTCGCATTATAGACTACTCGCTTCAAATCCCACCGAAAGCATAGTTATTGTGAATTGAACGATTTAATTGGACGCTTCAGTGTACAGTGTATTCCACTTTTGATTTGAACAACTTAATCACACGATTTCCAAAATAAAGGTGAAAATGGTTTGATTTTTGACGTGGTGTTATGGATATAAATTTTTGCCGTCCATTCATTTTCTTATTCGAATTAAAAATAAAGACTTTCAACATTCACCGACGCTGCTCGTATCGTCGGTGAAACACCTACTCACTTTGGATCTCTCTTCATTAAATGCATTCAAGAATTAGGAGTGTTTTGTGTTTTTTTCTTTTGCACAATTAGAATGAGTCTAAGTAAAATATATGTATTTAAATATAATATTTTATAATTAGAATTATTGTGAGAGATTTTGTAATGTATTGTAGTTTTTAATATTTTGATTTAAATGATAATAAATAAAATATTTTAGATTTAGATTTAGTTTAATTTTGTATTTATTAAGTGTTGAGAGATATCAAATTTTTTAAAATGTAAATTTTTTTAATAAAATGAGAATTGATTTTATTTTTAAAGTTAAGTTGGATCTAGATTAGTTATATTTATAAATTATAATTAAATAATTTAGATTCATATTAATTCTAAATTTACTAAGAGAAGAAAATGATCATATCTCTTGAATTGCAAGCCTCTTTTAGAGTGAAAATGGATTTGATGCTCTCAAAATTAAAATGGATCAACGTTGATGTCTTCTTTTAGAGTGAAAAGGGATTTGATCTTCTCAAAATTAAAATGGATCAACGTTTTGCAGCTGCTAATTTAGAGTGAAAATGGATTTGATTCCTTCAAAATTAAAATGGATCTAGGCTGATGTCATAGAATAGAATTGAGTGAGTTTGAATATGTAGAAATAACTTGAAATTTGGAGCTGCTAATGAATTCAGATTGAAAACAATAGGCACAAATTTCTTCAGACTGAAAAAAATAGACACATTTTTTTAGACTGAAAACAATAGACACAAATTTCTTCAGACTAAAAACAATAGACAAAAATTTCTTCAGACTAAAAACAATAGACACAAATTTGTTCAGACTGAAAACAATAGACACAAATTTCTTCTACTTAATCTGCAGAAGGGAAAACATATAATAGAAACACATGCAATAACATGCATTTATTATAATAAAAATGAACACAATATTTTTACTAGGGAACCCAACTTGGAAAAACCCCTCATCCTTTTTTGTATTAAATCACATGAGAATATGGATATATTACAATGACTATTTCAATCCTTGGAGCTACACTTGCACTACAATATGGATCTATACAATGACTATTTCAATCCTTGGAGCTACACTTTCACTGCAATTTTGATCTCCTACTCTCTAGCCTGCATTGAAAAACACTTAGCCAAAAACAAGCCTCAGCCTTCCTCTTATTTCCTTGCACAATCCTTGAGGAAATTAGCTCCTAAAAAAATGAGAATTCTTTATTTCATTGCACAAATCCTAAAGGAATTGATTACCTGCTCTAATGCAAAACATGTACACTCAAGTAATATACAATTGACAATTACAACTCAACTACAGAATTCGAATTTCAAGCATGACTAGGCATATTTTTAGTAAATTGATTAGTTAATTGAGAGATGAGTGAGTTAACAACAATTAGTACTACTCAACGAAAACACTACTTACTCTATTATATACTAGAGCTCAACTAAATAAGTTTAACTAACAACAATTGTACTAGATTGCTAGATTTTAGCAATCAACTCGTGCACAACTCTACCCTACAAACTCGAATTGACTAATTTAACTGAGTGATTTGACCATGTCACTCCTGCTAAGTGCAACTCAAATCATCATGAGGAATTTGGAAATTCTCCATTTGACTAAGGCACAAGTCAAATGAAAATTTTGCTTCAATTTAACAAAATATATTTTAAAATAATTTTTATTTCTCACAAATAATTTATTTAATTTATTTTACAAAATTTAAATATAAAAATATCTATGTATTAATATTATTTTATTTTATAATACAATAAAATATTTTATTATTTTTTAAATATTGTTTATAACATTTTAGTATAATTTGATTAGCTATAAGTAAGCCATAGTCTTTAGTTATAAGTAAGCCATAGTCTTATAAATGAGGTTTTATGGATTTGTAGATTTTCAATTTGTAAATTATAGTAGATTGTGTATTATTTAAAAATTTCAAGTAAGTGAGTTAAAGGTTTTTATATTAAGTTAATATTAATAGTTAGAAAATTGTAATTGGTGCATGTTTTCATGTAAGAATTAACTAAATACATTTTAACTCTAAATTTATTGAGAGAGATTAAATGTATTTTATTTTAAAATATTTTTGTATATATTTTTTTGATAAATCAAGAATTAAGATAAATCTAAGCAAATTTAATTATTAATTATAATTATAGTTATTAATTTTATATTTTATTTTTGTATAATTTGACCCAATCAAAATTTTTTATTAATAATTGTAATTATAATTTTTTTATTTTATTTTATTTTATTCAAAATATTTTATTGATAATTATAATTTTTTTATTTTATTTAGACTAGTCAAAATATTTATAAAACATTCTATTATTTTACATTGTATTACAATACAACATCAGAATATATTAGGAGCAATAGATATATATTTTTTAAATTTTCAATTAAATTGTTAATTGTATTGTTAAATTATAATTTAAAAGGATCTATATGAATGCCAAAAAAATTAAAAAAATTTAATTGAATTTTAAAATGTAAAATTTTTGATGATTTGTATTAATCAAATAAAATATTAATTATAGTTAGTAACATATTTTATATATTTTATTTAGTAACATTTTTTATAAAATAGTTCAATTTTTTTAAAAGATTTTATGCACTTTATTTTGAATAATAATAATAATAATAATAATAATAATATATAAATAAATGCACGCATATTCTTAGGCGTATAGAAATTATTTTGTGCAGTACACTCACGACTTCTATATATATGTTCTCAACTTATATATTATAATTTTCATTTCAAAGTGGTTTTTATATACATTCTAAACTTCATTTCATGGTTCAAGTTGAAGGTGGTATGCTTTGAGGAAAACAATTCGTGCATGTGGTGGTGCTTTTGCCATTCATTTGAGGTAGGGTTATTTATCATATTGTTTCTTTTATTTTTTTTTAATTTTCAAATAAATATAAATATAAATATAAAAGTAAAAGTTTTAAACAAATATAACATATAAATTTTATTTCCTTAAATATTACACATTAGTAAAACTTAAACTTGCCATTATCCAACCTTAATGCCTAACCACAAAATATAAATGTAAACACCAAATTTGAGGATTAAATTATTTTATTAAGAAATCTAGTTGTCATTTTTAGAAACATGAAGAGGCATCACACTTTTCCCTTCCTATATTGATTTACATTCTTATATCTTTCATGGCCGACACCTCATTGCAATTATTTGATATTTCTTAATAAAGGGTCACGATGTTTGAATACTATAGGACTATGTTAGATATAAACTATGTGAGAGATTTACAAATTTCAAATGTGAACTCATAATCTTGTTTATTGAACTTTAAAATGGTTACAACCTCTTATGAAAAGAAAACATGTATATATGGACTGGTGCACTACTAAAAATTCATATACAAATACATGGATAAGTGGCTTATGGTTTTTACAAACATCCTTACAATTATAGGGAAGTACAACCTAAATTTCTTAAAAAATTGTGAGCCGAACTTGTTTTAGGCCATCTCATAAACTATTACATTAGTGAATTTCACTATGAAAACTTTCTTAGAAGTTGTCTTTTAATTACCATGGCAAATTGGATTGAGATTTTCTGATCTATTCAGATGAGGATGTAATGTTTGACATATGAACTGTTAATGAATACAACGTTTTTTTCTTTTTGAAAAAAAAAGAATTCCACTAGGAAAAGGTTATAAGTTTTTGTAAGATCAATATAATTCCAAGCATGACTCATTGGGAGGGCTTCACCTCTTCAATAGAGGATTAACTTCTCATTCCCAATATATTATAATGTTAGATAACATTAATCAAACTCAATAATTTAT